>JAQIWW010000179.1:0-16756 GCA_034696865.1 Isotomurus unifasciatus
TGATTGATATTCTAGGAGAATAAGAATAAGTCTCGTGTTAAGAGAAAACATTGATTATATTATAATTACTGTTAGGAGAAATAAATAATTCATCTTTCCCTTACAAGAACACTCTGCATTTAAATACACCACCAGACCTATTTTCAGAAACATTTAACTTGGACCGTGTAATTAAGTAAACGTAAGATGTAAGAAAAAGTGAGTGCAACCTGTTCGATGTTTCTCCCTATCTGTGTAATAATAATTGATTGACGTGTGTCAAGTGATTAGTAATTATGAAAAAGAAGGCACAACAGTTGAGGATACAGATGCATAAGTACAACAGTCAATATAGTAGCCACAAGAACATCAGAAGCAGCAGCAGCAGCAGCCGCAGTTCAAACTTGAAATTCTCTCTCAATATTCTACCATTCCGTCTCCCCAAAATTTATTTCCTAACATTCCTTTTAAATCTTCCTTAAATGATTCAGTTAGGCCGAACTGCTCTTTTCCACCAGAAGACCAAGTCGAGGTTCATCATTACTATTATTATTAGTTAACTCCAATTTCCCAATTATTGACAAGACCTTTAATAGCCCACGCAGTTAATAAAACTCATCGCCCTTCGTACACCCAATTTTTATAGAAGTTATTGAACATCGATTGATAGTTTGATAGCGTCGATTGTCGATCTCTCTTAATATTCTCCTGCTCCATCGCGTGACTCAGTCTAATTTCATTAGAGAGTTCGAAGAGCATCAGCAACAGGAATGGAAAATGCACCCAAAACTTTATCACATTCATCACACCTTCAGTTTCATTCTACAATTCTACCTGCAACCTGCATCCTCTCATCATCATTACAAAATTACAAAATTTACAAATACGAAATTACAATTAAACGCTGCAGTGATCAGTTTACATATTTCTCACATATTCAATCCCACTCACTTCTAATTTATTGAGACCCTCATTATGATAAACTATGTTACTGTAATTCCTCCGCAATTACTGAATCACACGGAATACACGCACCGCACCATATATCATTAACTCACCATTATCATTCTACACCCGAATAGTTAGAAATTAGAAATGCTAAAGAGTCTCCCATTACCCCGAATTCCTGGAAATTTTATTACGTAAAAAATCTAGAAATGTAGCACTGCTAAACTAGACAATCTCAAAGAATCCTTTTAATTCTCAAAGAAGAAAGCCCTCAAGTACCGCAACAACAAACTGGATAGGCTTAATTCTTTCACCCTGTCCTCTGTGTGTCTGCTGTCATTCCTCTCGATCCTGATTTGAATAAAAAGTATAGCAGCCAACATGGCCACAAGGAGTATTTTTTACCTCCCTCCTTCCTCCGCCGTTGCGTTTAAAGGAAGTTGAAAACATCTTGAAGGCATCAAAATAATAAAATATGAAAAAATGTTGAAGTTGTTGCTGATAATCTGGATCATCATAATATGGATGGAACTCTTCTCTTGTGTATGTTAAGTCTCTAATTATGCTCAGCCACCACCACCACCACCACCACTACCACCTTCTCACTTCATTCGTAATCATTGTAATTTACTCATCAAAACTCAGCCATTCACGATGATGATGCGAGCCCCTCAGCTCTCTGAACCCTTTTTCGTCAACTCTTCTCATCCTTCCTTCCTTCGACTTACGAAGAAGAACAAGAACTTGACTACACTTTACGTGTTATAATCTACTTACATGATTTCACTCTCTCTCTCTTTCTCTCTCTCGTCTTCATTGTGATTCAACATGAGTTTTTGAATTCGCGTTGGGCCTGAAGTCCTAACTTGCTGCACGACACGACAACCTGTGAAGAATTGCGTGCAAATTCCAAATTCCTGAAGTTAATGTGCCCCAAAAGGTAACTCGTTAATTGTTCTTAGGCCCTCAAGGAGTCAAGAGTGCATGCAAAGAGGGAACACAACCAACAATTATAAACGGCGAAGAGACTCTATAAACATTAGTGAATCGTACACACGAAAGATGAATGGCAAGATGCAAGCACAACAAGTAATTAAAGGATTTTTACACACAAATTGTTGTTTGAATTCTGCTATGTTTAATAATCAAAATGAAGTCGCGATACAACCAGGTGAACAACATCAACATGAGTTTTATATTTACGGAGGATGAAGTAGGTGGCCCTTTCTATGCTAACAGATGCCAACTCATCATCAGACTACTCTCGATCGACTCTCGATAACTCGATATCCTTTGATATGCATGTCTCATCACACACGCTACGCTCTCTCTCTCTCTCTAATAATAATACTGAGGATGAACCTTATTAAAGGGTCAAAGGTTGCTTGGGGCCTACCACCACCTGGGAGGAAGGGCGTAGGCAGCTCCAGCAGCTCCTGGAGGAAGTCCCGGAGGAGGAGTCAAGTGGTGACCTGCAGCTGCTGAGGCTGCGGCTGCTGCTGCGAGGAGGCCTCCCATTGTGGCTGCTGCGTGGTGGTGGTGGTGAGGAACTCCCAAGTGGGGGTGGTGGGGGAAGTCGAAGGGACTTGGACCTCCTCCTCCTCCTCCGAGGGAGTCCAGAATGGAGCTCAGTTTGGCATTGGCTTGTTGCTGTGCAGATGCGGAGGAACTGGAGGATCCGCTTCCACATGGTTTTCCGTCTCTTACGAGAACTGGAACGGCGACTCTTCTCGGGGGAAGTGGACCTCCGCCGCCTCCTCCTCCAGCGAGAGTCTCCAACATTGAGTGGTGGTGGTGGTGGTGATGGTGGTGTGAATTCGGAAGTCCTCCACCTCCTCGTGTTTCCCTTTGGGCCCTGCTGGAAAGGAGAAATAAAGAATTCTCACGTTAAAACGGGTTCTTTAGAAGATTATCTCTTAGATTATAGAAGAAATTGCTGAAAAAACGTAAATTCCAGGAGAGAATAACCAACCTCTTGGTCTTGTAGCGATGATTCTGAAACCAGATTTTGACTTGTGTCGGCGTGAGTCTGATGATGGAAGCGAGATGCTCTCGTTCTGGTGCAGAGAGGTAGCGTTGCTGTCGAAATCTCCGTTCTAATTCGTAAGTCTGAGTCTTTGTGAAGAGAATTCGACGTTTACGTTTCTTCATGGGAACTGACGAACTTCCTCCTCCTCCGTTTGAACTTTGACCTCCTCCGTTCTGCAGCAAACTTCCTGAGGAATTCGTCGAAGAGTTTCCTCCGCCAGGTTGACCTCCAGAGAACAGGAGTCCTCCTCCTCCTCCTCCTCCTCCGTCTCTCCTTCCTCTCTTCAGCCCATCTGAGGATGAGTCATCCTCATCTTCCATGTCGTCCTCGAGTATCAAACTGCCCCGTCCGTCCTCCTCCTCGTCGTCATCCTCGAGGATGAGTTCCTCGTCCTCCTCCTCCTCCTCGTCTCCTTTGGAGGAGGAGAAGGAGGAGGAGTGGGAGTGGTGGAGGTGGCTGTGGTGACCTCCCAACTGACTAATCGAGGTGTGGTGGTGGTGGTGGTGCAGGAGACTTCCTCCAGGTCCTTTTTCATCTCCGAAGTGCGGAAGAGAAGTGGCGTACTTCGGGAATTGGTGATGGTGGTGGTGGCTGCTGTGGTTGTTGGGGTGAAGTGACTTGGTACTTTCACTGTTTGTGCTCGAGTCTGCCTGCACAAGTTCGTAGCAATGATGACTAGACGCTGACTTTTGGTTGTTGTTGTTCCCTGCGGATGTTGGGGGGGTTGAAGGGTCGGTGGGGCCTTTTCCTTGGAGCTTGTCGTCTGAGGAAGAGGTGGAGTCGGGTGAGAGAATGGGGCCTGGGGATGATGAGGACCGGAGACCTCCATCTGAAATACAGCCAAGGTAAGTATCATCATTATAGTTACTAAGGAAGGGATGAGTCTGAAGTGTGTAGAGAGAAGGCAGCTATTTAGTGTCCTGTGTCGTTGTGTGTGTTGTGCAGGAATTGGGCAATAATTGAGATAATGTTCTTTAGTGAAGCCACAGGAAGTCTTTTGACACTCTCCAGGCTAAACAAACTTTCTTTGAGTCACGCACAAAAGGCAGGCCGAGATAAAGAAGAAAGGCTAGCCCATCACCCATCCGTGTGTACTCGTATTCTCGTGTAATGTTGAGTTCAGGGTGGGACAACTTTTCTCAGAGATAAGAAAGGAAACTTTGGATGATGGGAGACGCACCCTGAATAAAGTTTTACTACTCTGATGACCCCGTGACACGGTAGTAATTCTGACATAAGTTATTTCTCCCATTAGGAAATCAATAAAATAGCAGTGGAATGTAAAATTGGGAAATTGTTTCATGAGGGAAGAAGGGTGACGCTGAGATTTCATTTACTCAACCACCCTCATCGAGTACGTAAATAATGGTCACATACTCTGAGCACAAAGACAGCTAATAAATCGTCTACGAATGGATGACTTTTTACTTCCGGAACCACCGAGCCACCCTCAGCAGTCTCAGCTCTCCTCCGTTTTATTCTCCAGAGAAGCGTGTAATTTCAGTGAAGAGGACACAAAACAGCCTCTCTCCGCCTTCTTCCTTCTCCAGTTTCTTCTCTGTGAGAGCAACCCAAGAAGAATACACAGAATACAAAGTAGTACAAGTGTACAACTTGTGACTTTCTGAGAGGGTCCTTATTGTGTCCTACCTGTCTGTCTCTCCAGGATGTCTCTCACCACCCTTGTTTGTTTAATCTTCTGGAATGATTCGACGTACAAGTACAAGACGAAGAGCTAAAAGGCTAAGTAGGTTTATTGGGGCTTTTTCTGTATCTTCAGCTCCTGTGGCTGTGTGTCAAAATACGAGTCAAGTACTTTAGAGACTTTATTCCATGAGAAAGTGAATTTCTGTCGATAAATCCGTTTGAGTGTTATTCCACTTGGAAAGTTGTGATTACTCGGTTGTTTCCCCTCTCTCTCTCTCTCTTAGGGTAATGGTCATAAGTTCCAACCAATTGAGTTCGGTTGTTGAAAGAACGTAATGAAATTAACTGTAGAATCAAATGATGAGGGAAGAATTCAAGCAGAGTAAGCAGTCATAAGGACATAAGGAGATGGAGAGAGAGAGAGAGAGGAAGGGAAGCGCTGACACAGAAGTAATTTCCCTTCAACAAGGCAATAGGAGAAGTGACTGTGGAATTGTGGAATGACTGGAGAGGAAACGAGGAGGAAAGACGAAGGGAATCCGGAAACGGAGACCAGCAGTGGTAGTCATCGTCCTATTGTGCGTAAGAAGTGGACAATGAATGACCACACCATCCACACAGTGCGACCGAAAGAATTCGTGCCTTGTTTCCGTCTTTACAGGACAACAACAATGAATGGATGGGAACAAAAGCTGAGCTGTAAAGAGACTTTGTCGGCAAGATTATCGTCACCACTGCGACTTCTAAAGTTGCTGGAATCCAAGAGGATTCAATAAAGACAGGCAAACTGCCAAGAACCATATGAAGCTGTGCTGCCGGAGGAGGAAGTTGATTCGGAAACACAAAATGTCTGTCAGATCATCACGAGAGGAAAAAACTCTAAGCTATAATACTAATCCTCTCTGACAAAAAGAACTTTTTGACATGGCCAATCATTTATCATTTATTAGTAAGTACACAATGAAGACGTGTACGAGAGTAATAAGATGGAAATCACGAACACATAAAAAACTACCTCATTTTTCAATACTCTAATGGACACTCGTAATCCAAAAATCCAGTGTAATGATTGGAACAGCTTTCTTTCATTCTTTCGGTGTACAAACAACTTCGCTGTGTCAAAGTAGGGATGATAAATTCCATCCCTCTGTAACGCTGTTCTAATCCTTTGCTTCTTTTATAAAATTGCTTAAATTGTTTTTTCATTAATTGTACTTGGAGGTTGGAGTTTGATTCTTGAAGAGTGTTCCTGTCAAAAAATTCTGTACCCTACAGATTTAAAAAATAGCTAACTCTGTCACAAAAATCTTCAATTGTTGCAAGCAATTCCTTGAAACTATCAATTCAGAAAAACAATTGTACAACTACTTAAGGATCTACCTTATGTAGGAAATCAATTACGTAAAGTGAGTTTATACCAAAATGATACAGGCATTATTAGTACTATTGTAGTTGCGAAAGACAATAATTAAAACCACTCTGACAATTTAATTAAATTGTCTCACTATACCCCCTTGGTAATACTTAATCGTATAAACTTCATCCATCTCTGTTAATTATATTACGTGTCACAACGTCTGTCACAATTCTATTAAACACCTTTGAAGTTGAGTTTTAAAACGTAAGGCTATTAAACTATTCATCTCCGCCCATTCGAGTCTAATCTTATTTGACAGGAGTGGGTAAAACAAGTCTCCCAAGTGTCACTCTTCCTCAACACACTACCTTTATATTAATTTCTAAGCACCGCATAATATTCCACGCATTATATTTTTGAGATGGAAGTAGAGGACGAAATCAATTGAGAAGATTTAGTTAAGTAGAAGAATGGAAGCAGATGTTGTGAAATGATCTCAGACACTTTGCATCACGACTTCTAAGACGGCTCATTCACAACAAAAGGGAATGGACGAGAACGAGACGACGAGAGTGTGAAGGGGAAAAAAATCTTGAAGAAGTTTTGGATTTTTTTGTCGCCACCAAATAATGATGAAGGAAAGGATTAGCATTAAAGGGAGATGCGACCATATTCGATGAAAGAGGAAAAGAAGACCACCCTAGGAATTCGGAGGCAGATTGGGTGATGTGGACACACTTGTCAATTAGCCTTCCCTTCCACTAATACCTGTCATTACTCCTCGCCTGGCTCTTCTCTCTTGTATGCAAAATAACAACAGATTGTGCCATCGCCAATGTGTTTTGCAAACCCAACATGATAATAAAGAAGGGTGTAAATGATCTTCACGATTACACGCAGAATGCAGAGTCGTCAGTATCAATTGAAGTCAACCCAAAATGTTATGTAGATCGCATAATTTGGATGTTTGAAACTTTACTACTCACTCCTCAAGATCACATATGTGAACTCTCCATTTTATGTAAAATACGAGGAACAAAAGACACGTAATGTATGTGTGATTGTGGTCTCTCTGTGTCAGAGAGTAGGCAGAGTAGGAACAATTTGCACTAAAAAGCACACACGAAAAGAAATCGCACACGCTATGGCATTATTTTAAAAAATGAATAAAAGAAGAGATAACTCGTGTAAAGATTCTCATCACACACGAAAGGTCATTTTGAATAAAAAAGACGAGACGAGCAAATTGAGAGAGAGAGAGAGAGATGAGTTGTGGAACACGAGTGTGTAATTGTGTAATCGGAGAAAGACTACCGTTTCGTGTGTCCAGGAAGTAAATACGCGTTGTTTTATGGGATGTAAAAGTGACTTTGTTCTGCTGTATGCATGAAAGATTAACTCGGAAATCATAACGTGGATGGAGATTGGGATGATGTGTAAAAGTATAAGAATACCCGGGTTATTGTGTGTGTAAATTACCCGAGAATCCAAAAGAAACTCGGTTTTGTCGGTGGTTGCGTGAGAAAGGGATGAATGTAATAATCGTTTCCTTCTACGCTTTCCTCATTAAGCCTCACCGGACATTAATTACTGCCTCCTCACTTTACGATGGAACCTTAGACGGTGACAAGTTAATTGGCTGTGTGTAATCTCACCTGATGAGAGACGTCCTTCTCCACCAGACGCTCCTTTCCCTTCTCCACTTCCAGGCGGATGGTTGTTCAAGTCCAGAATGTCCCTCACGCTGAATCCCGACTTACTTCCGGCTATCGTCGTCGCTGCAGCCGCCGCTGCTGCTGCTGCTCCCATCATTCGCATCTCCATTAACCTGGAGGTCATTCACAATAATGTTAAGCAAGTCCTCAGGATTTTTCCACGTGCTTAAGCTATACTCTATCTAACACAGTTTAATTGCTTGGTTGCTTACATTCTCCAGTAGGTACTCGCAGGAGGACCACCTCCAGGAAAGAACGGTCCTCCTTGAGGTCCATTTCCACTTCCACCCAGAAACGGATGAAGATTTCCCCCAGCCCCACCCCCAGGGAGATGCTGTTGCCCATGAGAATTCATATTGAGACTGGCAACTTGTCCAGGAAGTTGTCCAGGATGCCCCATTCCCATAAGATGACCCATTCCACTTCCCGTTCCATTTCCACCTCCTCCTCCCCCAGCACCGTTCAACAACAACCACGCTGCTCTGGCAGCAGCTGCACCTTGGATAAGTCCGAAGCCCCCAGTTCCTCCGGAGTACACGCCACTTCCTCCTCCGACCTCCATCATCACTGGAGTTACTGGAGACACCACCGAACCTCCTTCCCCAGAAACCTTCCCGTTGCTCACCACCCCCTTACTACTAACTTTCTCTCGTTTCGCCCCAACACTTCCAACAATATTACTGTCTTTGGAAACTTTGTTATTATTATTATGATTAACCACAGATCCACCGTTAATCTCCTCCGGATGTTCCTTCTTGATATTAAGGACTCCCTTGTTGTTATCTCTGCTTGTGTCTTCGTCCATGACGTCGTCGTCAGAAGTTGGGAGAGGCTCAGTAGATTCCTCAGAAGCGACAGCAGCACAATTGGTTGCCATTCCTTGAAGAGCCTCTTCAGACGTTCGTGTCAGGTCACTCGGTTCAAGTAGACTGATGAAGTGGAGGGGCTACGAGTGTCTCTCTTGTTCATCCTCAAGAGCATCTCTCTCTTCATCTCGCGAAGTGCGTGGGAACCTCAGCGCCCATTGGCCTCCTCGCCCTTCCAGAGGGACGTTCCTCCTGCCTCCTCGCCAAGCCCCTCCTTCCAACACACTGCTACTTCACTTCATCCCGTAAAAAATCAACCTGAGATCGCTATCATCATTACAATCGCAACTACAACAGCAACTGCAACCAACCTCGTTATTTCTCACACTTACTTCACACTTATCCTCTCACTATCGACTCAAGTCTCCACATGAACTAATTGCTTCTCCAGTAAGACAAGAAATAAGTGGCCCTCCATTTTCCTACAGGAATTGGAAGGATAAGATCTCCTCTTCTTCCAGTTGTAGTCATGTAGGTCTTCCGCTAATTTTAGCTTTTAGCGAGGAGTCTTATTCTTAAGACGGAAGGAGAGGCTTAAACATGTTGAGAGATATTCCGAGACATTCAACATTGTCGGGAGATGTATTCTTTGAGGGCGACAAGCAGTCTACTCTCTTCGGCTGCTGTCCTTTGGCTCTTAAGCCTTTGCTTATGAGAGTAACCGATCGAGTCATTTGACAATTTATTCCTTCTGCGGTAAGAACCTTGAGAAGATCCCCTTTGGGTGTGAGTGTAACCCTTTAAGCAAACAACCACATTGTCATGCTCACACCTGAGCGTTTGTTTGCAAGGTATAATGACAATAATAAGTACCCACTCCTCACTGAACTCATGGATCACTTCAAAATGCTCAGAGATTAATTATTCATTCACAATGTGCATATATGCAAGTTGGAAGCGTTAATGACTGATTGACTGGTTGTACGTATTTGAGTATTCTTTGTAGGGTAATTCAATTTGGGAAAGGATTTTTGTGAATGAATTTGGGTCTCTGTGGATGAGTGGAAGTTCCCTTGTGCCTTGAAGTCCTTGTGGAGGAAGAGGGCTTGGTCGCGAAGAAGACCTTCTTGTGTGTAGGTGAGGAAGTAGGAGGCAGTGTGACCCTAACAAAGCAGCATTCACGAAAGGTTGACAAATTATGACAAATTGTTTTCTATAAATCACACCGAGTCCAATTTGATTTCATTTTCTGTACCTTCCTTCCTTCAAATATTGACAATTGCGAGGAAACGTCGCCCATCTGAGGACTCTGAAAGTCATTTTGTCATACAAAATTACCTTCCTGCCACGTGACCCTCGCTCCGCTCTTTCCTCCATTAACTTTCGTATTTAATTAATTCTTCTTCCCCAGTCCTAAGCAAATAAGGAGACTGTAGTCACTGCAGTATTGTTAGATTGCTACAGGGTCTCGGATAAACAAGAGAGAGAGAGAGAACAATTTACAAACCACACATTCATTTGGATCCCCAAAAATGTTGGCGAATCCCAGGCGATTTCTTCAAATACAAATTCTTCCTCACTTCCTATGGGACATTTTACATTACACCAAAATTCATTTGAGCCTTTTTATTATCTCGGTGTGTGTGTGTGTGTATTTGGTTGACTGACGCCAATGAGGGATTTGTTGTGTACACGCATCGATCCCTTGTGATCTCATCTCTCCTCCTAAATAGTAATTGATCCCATTAGGACAACCAAAAGCTCCCTTGTTGTTCCATGTTACTCACCCTATTGCTACAGTATATAGATTTAATACCAAACTCCCAACTACACTGATCCTGTTTCTCTAATGAAAGTGACACTTATTTTGACACTAACAAAACCAACAGAGTCTCAAAATGCAAATACCTTGAGGAGGAAAGGCATAATAAGTGCAGGCAGCGCATTCTGAGCTCACAAGGCCCTGCGTTAGAGCTCAGCAGGTAGCTTTTTACTCAAAGAGACACGCTATCAATTCTATTTAGTAATTGACAGCGCAAGGAAGGAAGGACCAAGGACTTAAGTTGCTAGTGGATTGGCCTACTAGTCTTCGCGTCTGGCGTCTACTCTTTATACTCACATGCAATTGATGAGGAGTAAATTGAGATTGATGATAGCAAAGTTGTCAACGAGTTAACTCTTTCACTCTCCTCCACAAAAATAGATGCAGCTAGAGATGGAAATAATAGTAATGTGGATGGGTATGCCTTTCTACTAAACATTTAATTGCATCCAAAAATCGGTATTTGTTTGACTTACAAAATGACTCGGCACAAATCTGAATCAGTAAAAAACTTAGTATTCACTGTTCAGCGTTCATTCACTCAAATAATTAATCACACGGTGACGGTAAAATACAAAAAGCAATGAAATGGTAAATGGTAGTCTTGTAGGGACTCCTATGGGAGTTTTTGATTCTTTTCAAATAGAAGTTTTGCTTTGAATCTACTCTCGGTCATTTATTTTGAATGTTAATTATCCTTGTGTAGAAGTTGTAGTTGAAGATTGCGGAGGGTAGTTAGTAATGTAATAATGGTGTACAGAAGTTTTGGTAGTTGTAGTTGGTGGTGGAAGGCTCCCTTCATGGGTGTCCTTTTTATTTTGCAATCTGCATTTTGGACGCACTAAATGCAAGTGTGAGTGTGAAGCAGTAAATTGAGTTGTCAACGCTTTGTCTCCCTTCATCTTTGCCTATGAATGAGCGTGAATTATTATTATGAACAGATTGCCACACAGAAGAACAATTACCAACTTAGAGAACATGTTTCTCCGAGGGCGTGAATGACTACATAATGACCGAACACGATTATTATCCTAGGCGAGAGAGCCTTTCACAAGCGACATTAAATGCCGTCTGAGAAGATATTATATCAGCAAATGAGAGCATACACACAACCAACTTGCCATTCAAAATTCTCATTCAAAATATGAAACTACTAATAATCCCCATGTATAGTTGGTCAGATACGATACAAATGTCCAAACTCAGAGGAAAGGGAAGAAGGAGAGAGACCCATTTTTGGGTGTGATAATCTCCTCTGAGAAGGTGTGAGGGATCATCTCTTGGGATGAAATGTAATAAAGCAGGAATTGGATTAACAACAGGACAATATACACAACCAACATATTTAATCCAGTTTTCAACTTGGTCTATTTTGTGGGTGGGTGGCAAACCTGGGAATTCGAAATTTATTTATTTACCCTCGAGTTATTTCACACTTTGCATCGGTTCATTTCACATTTCAAGATTTTCAACGAAAGAAGATTTATAATTTTATGTGAATTAATTTCACGGGTGAACTACTTTCTCTATAGGAGAGCAGTTTGTATTTTACATTCGTGGTGGATCCATTTTTACTCCTGCTTTCTCACCATCTCACCCTTTCTTCCTTCACGGAAGTTGTGCTTAATGTGTCAAATGACCCGTTATGATGATACACAACTTACTTCACCCCTTAACTGCCTATAGTTTTCTATTTAGGGTTAAAGATTTTGGCAAAAAACAGAGTGTAGATTAGAAATGGCACTAATCGTAATTACAGTTGAGTGAATTTAAGGTTTAAAACATGAGTTGGGTGTTGCCTTCAGGGAAAATGCATTAAATTTGACTAAAAGTAGTTCAATGGACGATGGAATATAAAATTGAAGGCCTTTGGAGAGCAACGAGATGTGATATGTGTGTGTATGTGTGTGTGTGAGTCTAAGCTGGTTCTAATAAATCTAATCAATTATAGCGACAATGTAGGAGCTATAATGCCTTGCGGTTACAATGGGAGAAACCCACAAAACTACCCTCTCTACCTTCAGAGACAACAATGGGAGACTGCCTATGCACCCAAAGCTTGTTACACGGCTCATTATTGTGCTCCGAGGTTCTCTTTGCTTATCCTGTTATTTTGGATTTTGATGTGCACACAAATAGGCTGCGACTATAGAAGACGGGAAACCTCCCAACAATGCTATTCTTATTCTGATCCCCATTACTCACGGTCCATTATGCGGCATTGTTGGGCTAAATTCATTGTTGCTCACCTTCAATTCAAGCCTAGTTCCTTCCTACTAGACAATCTTGGCGACAAGCAGTCTCACTCCCTTCGGTAGATAAGATTCTGGTGTAAAATTCCACTTAAAATAGATGCTTGACCACCACTGACCTCATCGCCATCATCACCATAATCATTTTCACCATCATCATTCCCCTTAATCTCAGGTTTCCTGTTTAGAGAGGAGCAGGAAGCTACTCATCGTAAAGAGTGCATGGTGTGTAGTAGTAGGGAGTCTGATGGTATTGTTTTATCCATAAGGAATTATACCCGTGTGTATTTTTCCACCTGGACTCATCTGACTAAATGATGCATGACATGGCTGGAGATAATACCCGGAGTCCGCCCGGAGTCTCTCAGTCTTACAGAGTAGAGCACACCTGTAAAACACACCCAGCACACCCTTCCTACTCACAAATCAAGTCCAATTAACCCTTTAAGCGCTCATCACGCACGGACATAGAGGAGGTAATAAAAATCATAAATACCTGTCTCATTTACCTTTCACCTTCGTCAGCCGGAACGATTCTCACCCATTTACCCATTTGCATGCATCTGCTGAAGGAACATTAAATGAAGACACGTCCGTTTATTGCCGCTGCCCTACTAAATAAAGATTTGTTCGTGGTGAGGAGTGAAAGAACTTTCCCGAGGGGAGCTTCTCTTTACTACATATAGTGAAGAACACTGATACTCCGTGTTGTGTGTGTCTCTCTCGGAACACGCCAATTTATTGTCTTCTTGTACGGGACGACGAGTCACATTATTAGAAGAACCCCCACCGACCTCACAAAGTGAAATGGATATTTACTAGAGACGAGATGAGATGAGACGCAGAAGAAGGAGAACCGTTTCCAGTTTCTGGTTGCTTATCATCGCCATTTAATCCACAAAATCCACATTGCTATTTCCTCTTTGCTTCAGCGAGACTTCTCCAAAGTGACTTTTTACACAAAAGATGTTTCCTTCCGATGTGCAAGAACCAGCCCATAACAAGAAGAAAAGAATCTCTTGTGGGTCTTGCCTAATCTTTTGTATTGAATTGGTCATGGGTGCCTCGATCTACTCAGTCAGTCATTCACTATCGCAGGCGTGAGTCACTCTACCAATTCACTAACTTTTATTTCATCCAAACTTCTTGTCATTCTGACACCGCTTGTGTAAACACACCCATCGTCGTCACAGAACAAACTTTACACAGGATTCATTGAAAGAAATGGATTTCCTGTGTTCCAATTTGCAAGCTGCGGTTGTAGCAGTAGCATAAGCAAAAGCAAGCAAGCACAGAGCACAGTCATTCACTTTAAATCTCTCTGACTCTTCTGAACTATTTAGCTACTACATAATTGCTGGAGTTTTTCAATCATAAGTTCAAATATCTGATGAACTTAAAGTTAATGCACAAGTCAGGGGAGAGTGAAAGCAAATAAGCCTAAGCAGAGTCATCCAATTTCCAGGTTTTTCTTGTGTGTACCCTCCGTCATGACATTGTTGACAGAAGGAAAGTTCCTTCCGGAGGAAACGGCACAATGGACTTCCGATTTATACTGGAGAGATTGTAGGGCTCGTATAGTTTCTATTGCTGTGTGAGGGATACGGGATGACATCATTTCTCCTTCCTCTCCGACCAACAACCGAGAAAGCACAAGGCAAAGTCAACATAAAAAATCATCACTTCTATTATCCTCATCTCCCTTTCACTCTCCTGCTCTCTTCAATATTATTGCTACGAACAGCGATACACAATGGTAATGGAGATAATGAAGATGATGGCACGTAATTTATATCAATTTGTGTCCACCACCACCAACCACAACATCAATTTTAATATTCACTATCAAATCATTCCTCATCTCGTCTTTCACTCTAATCATCCGATGATTCACCTCTTCTGCACCTTTCCTTCATTTCCATCTGCTCATCACTAAATCCCAACTCATTCTTTAAAGCCAACTCGCAGCCTCAGCCGCAGCAAACCCGGCTGCAATAAAAAACTAAAAATGATCGTCGATGATGATGCTTCCTCAGCTTTCTGCAACTGAATTCCGCTTATAAATTTCCTCAGCTCGTGATCCTCGTGATGGAGGTAACTTTGCCAGAAGCACAGTGAAGTACGAGGAGCAGAGGACTTCAAGTGTACCTTATAATTCTACAGGGATCTTTAGTAGATGTCTGCGTCCGTGAGGAGAGATTTTAATTTGTTCTTTCCAACGCTTACAGTCACGAGAAGGTTGTTCGCTCATGTATTTTTATATTTTAGGCATACTTGGAATAAAATCACGACTAGCCTTAAACATTTTTGAACCCTTTTCTTTTTGGTTCTTGAGGTCTGAGGTTAAGTTTACATGAGCACTATAATCAATTAGTAGTGAAACGCAACCTCGTTCACTGCCTGAAGATATCTTCTTGTGGGGAGATAGCATGGAATACAGGTGTGGTGTGCCACATGAGGAGGGCAACGTGAGACGGTAATTGGTGCAATTAACTGCTACTCCCTTCCACTACACACATATCATTATCTTCGTTGATGCTCATGTGTGGAATTCTTCTGTCTGACGTGTGTCATGTCAACTTCCAACTTCCAACTTGAGACTTCTCTACTCTCTAATAAAGCCGAAGGTGAAGTGCACTAAAGTTGTACTTACATTTTGATCCCTTCAAACAACACAACGTAAAATTACTCCCTAATTACGGCAAGTAGTCCTTCTCATTCTCAACAAAACCAACTTGGGCAATTATTCCTCATCTTTAATTAACTTTAATTGCTCCACTTCAATGGTGATATGCCACCATTAAAATTTCATTTGGTTAAAAACAGTCAATCATTTATTGGTAATTTGAAAAGTAAAAATAATTGCACAGAGAAATGTAGAATCTAGAATGTGTAATGGAATCCCTCTTGATAAGATTTACACTCAACCGAGAGATTTAGTTCATGCCATTCTGAGTTTCTCATCGACACCAACGACCAGTCTTGTGTCTCTTCATCTCTCTCTCTCGATTGGTGTGAAGGAAGATGAAGGCTGACTGCAGAGATTTGTTGGAGACGCCTCCTCCAGAAAAGTCTGGTTGGGTATCACTACGAGAGATTTACACAGCAGCTGTCACGTCTCTCTGCGAGGCAGAAGGGATAATGAAGTGTCACTTGTAACGAATGCATTTCAAAACGCACAAATAAAAAGCGACCCGTTTTACGTAACATTTTCTGTGACAATTAAACAGAGAGGGGATCGTTTGTCGTCAAAATGAATGTCCTTTTGTCCATTATTGTGGGCTACTTGGGCGTGTGCATTGTTCGTCCGCAACCATTTCATTTCTCACACCAACCGATCCTTCCTACATTAAGCTTCCTGTAATTTTTTCAATCTTTAAATAAAAGTAATCTGATCCTTCAATAAAGTACCCTTCCCCAAACAACCATTTATAAGGGTGACGTGTATATATGCGAGTGAGGTTGTAGTTCCAAATGCTAAGGGTGCCTTAATACTCTCTTCTCAATACATCCGCCATATTTACATTTACAACTGCCGATTCCTACATTTGACATGTATGCTTGTGTGTTGTGTGTGTGTGACTTTCGAACTGTCAACTATAACGAGAAGGAAGGGTGCCATTATGAAAAGGTACTTTGGCTGGGTGAAGGGTACACTTCTCCTCAAGTTGAGAACCTCTTCTACTTTGAGAGGGAACTTAAGTCGAAAAAAGTATTTTTTATACCTCGACTAGAAAACGAAATGAAGGAGATGGGGTTATCTTTAATCTTTCTGCCTTTGCATGACTGCAAACAGGAGTTGCAGGACTAGTGGAGATTTGTACGTACTCAAAGGGATTAGTAATGAGAACACCTGAACTTTGCACCACCACTGCACTCTGCATATGCTCCTCAAGTACACACAGACGTCGAATTATGCACATTTTTAAATTATAAAGCTCAAGCTTGCACGCGAAGAATGACACAATCATATTATTTGTATGAGTGCAGGAAGACACACACAATACTTACAAACGTGTTGCGTTTAACGTGTGGTCGAGCGGTTGAGCCACTCCTCATTTGCTTATCGGGGAAGATTATCAAACTGACTCAGCTATTATGAATAAGTTAGCAATTTTGCTACTTTGTGAAGACCTTTTCCGTTGGATGACAATTATGAAGTCTCTCAAAAACAAAATGGTCGAAAGAATGTGAAATTCTA
>JAQIWW010000180.1:0-16736 GCA_034696865.1 Isotomurus unifasciatus
AGTTCCCTTGACTGGCCTACTTTACAAGAGTCTGTTTTGATTGTTAGCATTCCACTGTGACAAAGAAATCGACTGCAACGATAGATCTGATGAGTTGGGATGCTGTAAGAGTGACACATGATACATATCATTCAAGTTGAGACACGTAAAATAACGCTAGTCAAATGTGCTTTGTCAGCTGCTCCTGTAATTCAGCGACCACCACCTCCACTGGTAAACATCGGAGTAGGACAGACATTCAACATTTCATGTACAGCTGTTGGTCAGCCTGTTCCTGAAGTCGTGTGGCGTCTCAATTGGGGACACATTCCTACGAAATGCGTGACTTCTAGTGTGAACGGAATCGGCTATCTCACTTGCACTGACATTCAGATCACAGACCAAGGAGCGTACTCTTGTGAAGCGATAAATGTTCTGGGGTCGACCTTCGCTATTCCAGATTGTATTTTAGTTGTGCAGCGTCCTCCAACTCCTTGCGGACCTGGATCGTTCAACGACCTTGCTGAAAGCTCTCGAGATTGTTTGAATTGCTTCTGCTTTGGTCACACTACTGATTGTGGAAGTACAGACTTGTTCATTTCTCAGGTAGGTCAGATTAATCGTTTTTCGAATTGAGAATGTAGTGTTGTAATGCATGTAAATCTACTCAATTGTAGCTGCCACCTCCAGAGAACAACTTCAGAGTTGTCGGTGTGTCGCAAGACCTGCTGGGAAGTGGTCAAGTGGAGATTCAAGACCGGAGCTACACGATTCCTCCCTCAATCTTACGGAATGTGGGACCCAGAGGAGTGCAGGCGACTATTTCCAACATTCGTAATTTGGCCATTCCGGAGGATATCATTCCTTACTTTGCTCTTCCACCATCCTACACAGGAAATCTTTTGAAAGGCTTTGGAGGATTCCTCCGGTACACTTTGAGATATCGAGGATCTGGACGACCCCTCAGAGCACCTGATGTCATTCTTAGCGTAAGTAACGTCTAGCCGGATTTTTTAATTCTGGTGATACTGTGAAATTATGAATGATGATTACACAGGGAAACGGCATAACTTTGCTTCACGTCGGTAAAGAGCCGCTGGCTCCTGGAAGAGATAATCCTGTAGTGGTGAGATTCTGGGCTGGTGAATGGTTCAAACGAGTTCTCGGACGACCTGGAGGAGACCAACCTGCCGCTGGAGTCGAACCTGCTTCTCGAGAAGAAATCCTCATGGTTCTTGCTGACGTCGAATTTTTCTTAATCAGGTTAGTAATTTAATACCTGACAGCACAGATTTGGCACACTCAACAAATTAATAATAATATGTCGTCAACACAATTTCCGGGATAATTTAGAGCGCAATACGATCAAACTCCATCGCTGGACACTTCCATCTCTGACATCCGACTCGATTCAGCGACACAAAGTAACACAGGAATTGGACCTGCGATTTACGTTGAGGAATGCAGGTGTCCTGCCGGCTACTTAGGATTAAGTTGCGAGGACTGCGCTCCAGGTTTCGAACGCCACCAACAAGGTCCATGGCGAGGGTCTTGCATCAAATCCAGTCCACCTGTCCAATGCCCTGCAGGGACTTACTTGGATCTTCCTGGCCAGTGTAAACCTTGTCCTTGTCCCAGTGAAAATCGAAGGTGAGCAATCTCTCCAAATCAAAGTGGAATGGACCATGGTGACTTATTTGTTGACTATGCTAATCTTCCATATAATTAGATTTGCCTCATCCTGCTACAAGGATACGAACAATCAGATCACATGCAATTGCAATCCTGGACATGTCGGAAGGAGCTGCGAGTCCTGCGCTCCTGGTTATCAACCCAACCCTTCATTCCCGTACGATTGTCGTCCTGCAAGTAAGGCTTTTTGGAACTCAAATAAGCAACGTAGGTTCACACGAGCTGACCGTTTGCAACTTTTATTTCAGCCTCATCTTGTGACATTGATGGCAGCGTTACTCCGTACGCGGATCCAGTGACAGGAAGATGCGTCTGCAAGGTAAGAAACTTTTCACGCGTAGTTTTGCATAATAAGCCACGAAACTCTTTTTCTGCAACTTGAATCTTTACTCTTTACTATCATGCATTCCTTATTAAAACGGAATACACTTACGAACGGTATGAGCTTTAACCTTCTAGGGCCTTTTAGATTGAAATCTAAATGAGATCTAGAGATTTTAATTGGTCTCCGATGTTTTTAGGACCTCACAACTGGACCTATGTGCAATGAATGCAAGGCTTCTACATTCTTTTTGAGTGGACAAAACCAACACGGATGCATCAGTTGCTTCTGCATGGGAGTTTCCAGCGGTTGTCAATCGAGCAACTGGTACCGAACTCAGGTTGGAAATATTTAAGACTTTAAAAATCTATATCTAAAAACAATAACGCGTAGTTTGTTTCAATTCAGAATTTGCTACATGATAATTTATATTGTGTTTCAGGAGTTGGCCGTTTTTGTGAACAACCCTCTTGGGTTCATTTTGACGGATGAAAGCCAAAGGAACCTCATTAGGGATGACTTCACATACGACCAAAACAACAGGGAATTGGGATTCAGAGGATTTAACCGATTCCCAACGGACATTTATTACTGGCAGCTTCCGTACAACTTTTTAGGAAACAAAGTGACTTCGTATGGAGGCTACCTCAATTACACGGTGAGGTATGTTCCACCTCCAGGAGGACAGAACTCCCCGAACTCCGCTGCAGACGTAGAGATCAATGGAAACGACATTCGACTCCTCTACTTCCGGAAGATTCCTGTTTCTCCTAATAAACCTGTGGAAGTGTCTGTCCCGTTCATCGAGGATCATTGGCAAAGACAAGATGGTCAGTTGGCGAACAGGGAACATTTGCTCATGGCACTGGCCAATCTGGATGCTCTCCTTATTAAGGCTACTTACACAACGAGCACTCGAGAAGCATTGTAAGTCTCTTGGATTATCTGGAATGCAAACAGATTGCACATTGATTGATTATTTTCTTGTGCAGCATCAGCAACGTGAAAATGGACTTTGCTGTTCAACGTAACACTGGTCAGGATAGAGCTTTCACTGTTGAACAGGTACTTGGCACTTACTTAATGAATTAGGACTCATCTGTATTTTAAATGCTAATAATGCACTTTCTCTGAAAAGTGTTCCTGCCCTGAAGGTTATGAAGGACTTTCCTGTGAAGAGGTTTGTTCTTGTTACATCAAAATACTTTTTTCTTCCCACTTCCCAGTGTAGTATTAGCCGGTACTAAATGCAATTTTTTATGTTCCAGTGTTCATTTGGGTACACTCGATCTCTTCGTGGATTATACTTGGGTAAATCAATTGCTCAATGAGTGCAGAATATAGTTCTTTATTGATTTGATTTTAAAATGATTCTATCTTAACGTAGGCTTGTGTGAACCTTGCTCGTGCAATGGATACTCTGATGAATGTGACCCTAAGACCGGAGTCTGCAGAGTGAGTTGAATGTTTTGCATTTGAGCGGTGACAATAATTCAAACGCAAAAACTAATCCATGTGTTTTAAAATGTCATGCAGAACTGCAGAGAACACACTACTGGAGATTTCTGCGACCTTTGTGAAGAAGGATATGAAGGAGATCCAAAGACAGGAAATTGTAGAGCCGTTGATACCCGTTGCTCTTGTGACCCGAGAGGCTCAGTACAACCAGATTGTCCAGATGGTCGAAACTGCGTCTGCAAAGTATGAAACGTGATAGCAGGAACTTAATGCATGATTAATAATATTAATGAGTAATTATTATAAAACGCAGGGAAATGTTGAGAATCCATCGTGCAACATTTGTCGAAGAGGTACATTCTCCCTACAAGATATCAACCCACAAGGATGTTTGGAATGCTTCTGCAGTTCCGTCACTAGTGAATGTTCTTCTGCAAACTTATACCGTTCTACGATAAACATAAACGTCTTGGCTGGACCTCATGCCGTCATCCTAACTGATAGGTAGCCTTCACTTCATTTACTCAATTGTTATGAATTAGGAGAGGATTAACGAAGACTTATTTTTTGTAGCACTCGGAATCTCATAGTGGAAGAGATCACAACTGATCTCTCCTCTGGAGAATTGTCTTACGTCTATCCATTCGGGTCCAAATCAGAACGACTTTTCTGGTCTTTGCCTGCCAAGTTCACTGGAAACCGGGTATGCCTTATTCATTCAATTCAATTAATAGAACATGGCAGGCATTCTTATTCCCAGCGTGTGTTCATCATGTCAAACTTTCTCCAGCTTTCTTCCTATGGGGGCAAATTGAGAGCAACAAGACGCTACCTAGCCAGGCCTGGAACTCCTGAATCTGCTAACGAAGACATCGACGTGATCCTCGTCGGCAACAATGGAGTCTCCCTTTATTGGATTTTCGGAATCAGTCCCGGTCAAGAAGTGGTAAGAATTTAATTGGTTTTTTAAGGGGAATGAAATCGGAGAACTTAACAACTCACACTCGTTGCAGTCATTGGAAGTAACTCTACGAGAAACAGCTGGTTGGAGACATTTGGAAGGATCCAGTAAAATGGCAAACCGAGAAGATTTACTTGGAGTCCTCGCAGACATCCAAGCGATTCTTATCCGAGCAACTTTCACCGATGAAATGGAGTCAACTTACATCAAAGACATTTCTATCGACGATGCAGTGAAACAATACACTCCTAACGGGCTAGTCGAAGAAGTTGAAGAATGTAGATGTCCTCCGGGATACTCAGGATTGAGTTGCGAAGTAAGTTTGAATTTGATGCCCCTCGTTTAAAAATTTCTACTTGAAGTCAGTTTTTATGATAGATCAGTTTTTATGAAGTCAGATATTCCTTAATATCAACTGTGTCTGTATGCATAGACTTGCAGTCCTGGGTACTACAGAGACGTGAACAACAGGTCTAAAGGTCCTAACGGAGCCTGTCTTGAATGTGACTGTGGAAGTAACGCTGAAGGGTGCAGAATGGAACTCGGAAGAGTTGTCTGTCAATGTAGACCAGGATTCAGTGGCCCTAACTGTGAATCTCGAGGTAAACTCAATACTTTTGTTCTCTTGCGACTAATTGCAACTCAAACCTAAAATTTACTAGCATATAGTTCTTATAAATACAGCTAGCAAATCTAATCAATGAAGCATGAAGCGCTCTAACTTGCATGTGCTTATACATTTGTATGATTTGCATTGCGTAGAAAAACTTATAGTGGAACTTTATCCGGTGAAAGTGAAATCGTACATTGGAATGTTGGAAGAATTCCGTTGCTCCTATTCTTACAACAGTTCCTACAGATTTAAAATTGAATTTTTAACTTTCCCCGAATGGTCTTGGCTGTTGGCTGACATGACCATTCGATCTTTCAATGAAAACATTCCCCTTTACCCTCCTGGCCTTGATTTCCCCTCTCCTAAGTGGGACCGCGTCCTCGCTGCTCGAATCCCAATTATTCCAAAGTTGCAAAGGGTGATTTGCCGGATTACAAATGAGGACGGCGATCCCGTGGCTGAAGTATTTTCTAGCGTCTTCCCAGGTTGAAACTTATTTCGAATCAAAACTTGTAAAAGCTGTCGTTTGCGGTACTTTTGTCTTTGTCGAAATGTCGAGCTTTCTATGTTGCTTGTATGTATTGCTACTTAATTAACTTGTCTCCACAGCATTCACTCTGCTTACTTAAAACTAACAGACCTTCTTTCAACAATTGCAGTCGGTCCTTCACCCACATCCCCTCCCAGTCCTGGACGAGAGCTCCAGATTTACATTTCTGAGACAGCCAGCGTTTCCATCCCTGCTGGAGGTGCAGCTTCATTCCGTTGTGGAACGAGGGTTTCTACGCAAGGACCTCTGAGAATAACATGGAGCAAGGAGAATGGAGTGATTCCTCCTGGACGGGCAAGAGATGACGGTCGAGGTATTATTAAACCCTATTGTTCATCACAAGTCACAGGGAATCAAGGAAAAATTCTGAATGTCATCATTTTTTCAGGACTCCTTGTCATCAGTCAGACGAGAAGTGAAGACAGTGGCAGATACATTTGTTCTGCTACTGATGGAATTGTGACAAGCATTGCCACTGCTACACTTGCGATTGCAAGCGGACAGCCGTCATTTGGCACACGACCATCTGTGACAGTTACTCCGAGATATGCGACAGTGAGAGCTAATGAGCAAGTTGAGCTTCAGTGCTCAGCTTCTGGAGTCCCTCAACCTGTAATCACTTGGTCGAGCAGCAGGGGTCGACTTCCAGCTCACATTATTGTTTCTGGCGAGTACTTGCGAATCCCGGCTGCTAGGAAGTCTGATGAGGCTGAGTACATTTGCACGGCACGAAATCATTTGGGCACAGACACGAATAGAGCCATTCTGTATGTTCAAGGAGAAAGTACTCCAGTTCCCACTCTCCCTCCTGTCGGTCTTGTTGCTTCCATCTCTCCCTCTGCTTATGAAGCCAGACCGGGTGAAATTGTCCGATTCAGGTTAGTCGTGCTGATTATACTCACAACGGTGCTTATCAGCGTTTAAATTTAACCTTAATGACTCTCTCTTTTGGTAGATGTGACACGGCAGACAGAACTGCTCAGATTCAGTGGTCCAAACTGTCAGGAGTACTGCCTTCCAACGCAGCGCAGAGTCCAGACGGAACTCTCACTTTGTACCAAGTTCGAGATGTCGATTCGGGAGTTTATGTTTGCTCTGCTGTCTCTCTTGCGGGTCAGTCTGCACAAGCACAGGCTCGACTTGCTGTCTCCTTCTTGAGGTAAGCTGCAGACGAGCAAAAACAACCCGGAGATTGAGTGATTCGTCATACTCACATAGTATCTTCGTATTTGTTTTAGTTCTCCTCCGTCTGCTCGTATAACACCAGAGCGTCAAACTGTTGATCAAGGAAGTGCCATTGAGATCCGGTGTACTCCTACAGGCAATCCTACTCCTACGATTGAATGGTCTAAGGTCGGAGGTACCCTTCCACCAACAGTGCAGGTGAAGAAAGGACACGATGTGATCTGCAAATTCATAAAAACCGATATATTGGGGTAACGTGATAATTCGAATTCTTCGCAGAGAGACAATGAGTTACTTCGAATCGAGACCGCAGCAGTCAGTGACAGAGGAGTTTACGTTTGTCAAGTCGAAAATTCAGCTGGGAAGAGTTTGGCTTCTGCCATCGTCGAAGTGGAAAGACGGGAGAGTCCTGTCATTGAAATGTATCCAAGTGGAAGACAATCGGTGGTCAGAGATGGAAGGTATTCGTCAATTAACATTGTGCAAAATAATTGGAAAGTTTAGGTTTGTGAACCAAGTCTACTCTTATTTTATCCCTCAGCGCACTCTTCCAATGTCGCGTTACTGCTGGAATCCCATCCCCAACGGTTGCATGGGCACGCAGTGATGGAAGACCGCTGCCTCGAAATGTCGAAGAAATCGAAGGAGGTGTGCTGAGATTCAACAGGTAAATTCCGACGGATTATCATCCCTTCTTACTTTGGTTATTTAAAAGCGAGTTGAAAATAAAAAAAACTACTATGCTTTTACAGAGTGTCGGGAGAAGAACAGGGACAATACGTATGCACAGCTATAAACGTAGTAGGAACAACTAGTGCAATTGCTTCTCTGGATGTAAGTGCAGCGTGAATAAACTGAAAGTATAACTGTTCAGAAGTGTACAAATTGAAAATATAATAATGAATTTTGTAGATTCAAATTCCACCCAACATAACAATTACACCCTCCTCCCCTCATCGGGTCCGATCTGGAGAAAATGTTCGTTTAGAGTGCAGAGCTGAGGGAGATCCAATGCCCACAGTTTCGTGGACACGACTTCAACAATCCAGACAACCAGAGTGAGTAAAAATATTAGCAAAAGATTCTACTCGTAATGATAGTTACATAGAACCAGGATTGAACTGCTGTGATCGTTCTAGGGAAAGACCTGGAGTAGCTGGAACACCTTTCTTCGCCATGTACGATATCAACAGAGTGTCCAAGAACGACGAAGGATCATACAGGTAAGAAGTCTGCCTATTTTTATTAGCTGCAAAACTAACTAGAAAACCATCATGAATTTTAGTTGTTTGGCGAAGAGTGAGGCTGGACAAATAGAAGACAGATTCCAGGTTTGTCACAGTTCACTTGTTCTTCATTAAAACTGAACAAATTTTTGTGAAAGAGCAACTTTAAAACTATAAACGTGTTGCAGTTGATTGTTGATGATTTTGATGACACGGAGTACAACATAATCGAACCCCCACGGCCTACTCCTCGTCCTAGAGAGGAAGTTTACTACTTCCCCGTAGGCTCCCGTGCTGAACTCAGATGCATGCAAGGTACTC
Organism: Isotomurus unifasciatus; assembly: GCA_034696865.1. Taxonomy (NCBI): domain Eukaryota; kingdom Metazoa; phylum Arthropoda; class Collembola; order Entomobryomorpha; family Isotomidae; genus Isotomurus; species Isotomurus unifasciatus. The sequence continues at coordinate 8,308 of JAQIWW010000180.1, forward strand.
ATCATCACTATACGTCGCTGCTTTTATTTGCTGTCGAGCAACAAATGAATTACAATTTGGCTTTCGTCCTTTCAGCCTTTGAAGGTGGAATATTCGACCAGTTGTATTTGGACTGGGCGAGATCAGACCGAGGAAGAATGCCTGCCGACTACAACATTCGAGATGGAGTTTTGTATGTGAACGATCTATCAGCTCAGGTAAGAATTTATGAGTAAACTTACACAGACCCAAACACAAAATGACAGGAACTACGTGACAATATTGGATTAACTCAAAATCGTGCTTTCCCCTTCGTTTGTAGGATGCGGGAGTGTACACGTGTACGGCTAGAAATAGACAAGGCGATGAAGTGTTCTCGATCAATGCTCGTTTGGAAGTTGTAGGAAGTAAGTGTAATCTAATTAAGCTTCACTTCTCATTCTCCCCCAATGTCATTCCACGTGAGATTAACAAAATATGGCTTTAAAAATTCTTGCTAACTTTGGAAAGATGATAAATGTACTCATCACGCAGGTGAAACTTCTAATGGGCTTCTACTTTTAGACCAGAGTTTCTTTTAGTTTTTTGTTTCTTTCGTTTGAAAAGACATTCCGGTTCTCATTTGATTCCATTTGTCTTTTGCAGCATCCCCTCCGCAGATTCAATTAGAACCTGCCAGACAGACAGTGCGAAGAGGAGACACTGTCACCATTAACTGCATCGCTACTGGAGAGCAGCCAATCACTATAAATTGGTTCAAGATTGACAGGAGGCCATTCCCTCCTTCCGTTATAGTTAACGGAGCACAACTTGTGGTTAGCATTCCCTTCCTAATTGCCACTTGGAGCTTCTTCTTGGAATGTGTGTACATTAAAATTCTTGCGTACAGTTTAGAGGAATCGAAATAAGTGACACCGGCAGATACGTTTGCCAAGCTACAAACAGCGGAGGAACGTCTGACTCTGTGGCTGAGGTCATTGTGAATCAAGTTGGTGCTGGAGGAGCTTCGGGTGCTGGCGTGCCAAGACCTCGAAGGGAGCAAAAGGGATACGTAGGGTCGACAATTGACTTGACTTGTGGAATCGGAGGATCCCAATACTCTTGGAGGAAAGATGAGGAAGAACTTCCACGATCGGTTATTTCATTTGGATCTACTCTCACTCTCCTCAACCTTCAATTGTCAGACGCTGGACGATATGTTTGTGAAAGTGAAGAAGGAACGGACTACATTGATCTCAGCATTGAAGGTTAGCTACGGATGAATTAGTGCGGCAGAGCTGAAGTACTTCGCCTAGTTACATTAATCAGATGGAAAGAAGTTGTGATTTATGACCACATTACACGTAAATGTGTTGCTTTCTCCACACTTGCTTGTTTGATTTAGAGCATGAGGCTCCATGCGATAAATCATACTAACCTGCATGCAGCTGTTGAGATTTCATTTGATTCTAGAATTAACATGTTTATTTAGTTGGAGAGTATCATTGTGGTACAAATGAGTTTCTTTGCTTGTCCGGAGACCAGTGCGTTGCATTGAGTCAACGGTGTGATACCGAGTATAACTGTAATGACCACAGCGATGAGTTGGAGTGTTCAGATGAATTCAATGTGCGGCGTAAACGAGGTAATCATTGGAGAACTGGCTCTCCATCGACAAAGGCTTTCTGTGTTCTCTCTTTGTGTTCGTGTCAAGTGTCAGCTGAAGCCAATCTGCTTACTTTCTAACTATGCAAAGCATGAGGCATTTGTGTTGTGTATTCTCAGGATGCATGTGATGGAGAGAAGACTTGAAGCTTAATTATTGGAACTCATGATTTGTAGGTGCGGAGCCATACACGAAGCCAGTCACTGTGAGGGTTGTTCCAAGTAAAGATCTCCTCCGAGTGGGAGACAATGTTGAGCTTAGGTGTGAGATCTCCGGGGATTCCAATCCAACTGTCCGATGGAACAAAATGGCGAATGGCGAGTTCCAGGATAACGTTGTGACCTATGGAAATATCTTGAAGATCAGAGATGTTCGGAATGAAAACGGTGGTGTGTACAGATGTACTGCCAGTACCAGTGCTGGTCTGTACGAAGAGGATTACGCCCTCACTATTCAAGGTAGGTTAATCTTATCTATGGATGTGCTATTTAACAATTTCATAATATTTCATGTTATCTGGAGTTTCAATGTTTCCGTATATATTTATTATTGTCCATTGTAGCTTCAAGTTCATCCAATCCTGACAGAATTCAGAATTCTGCTCCAGTCGAAACACGATCAGTTCCTTATGGAAGCACAGGTTAGTCTCTCAGCTACTATGTAACACCTAATTTGAATCGATGCTGAAATGATGTCCCGAATTGCAGTGACTATGGATTGTAAGACCGAATTGAATGGTCCTATTGAATACACTTGGAGCAAGCAAGGTGGACTTATCAATCCGATGTTTATTAACGGCCAAAGTCTGACCATCTCAGGTAAGCATAAAACTTCCGTGTAGAATTAGGATATTATAGTAGAAAATGAAAATAGTATAAATCAACCGTTCGCTGATGTTTGCGTGACTTTTTGATTAGATGCGACAGCTGAAGACGCTGGAACTTACATTTGCACCGCAGCTACCTCGAATCCATTCACGTCTGTGGATGTCACAACAGTATTAGTAGTTACAGGTACAGTTACTCTAATCCCATAACTGGAATGTATTTAGTTTGATGGGTAATATCTGGTGATTATTGTGTGCAGGAGCTGTTCCACATTTTAGTCAGGCTCCAACTTCTTACATGACATTGGCAACACTTCCTGACTCGTATTTGAAGTTTGACATCGAAATATCTTTCAAAGCCGAAGACAGAAATGGTAATTGACCAATATGAGGAAATATTCACCGAAACAACATTAATATCTTTTAATTTGTTGTTTCACTACAGGAATGATAATATACAATGGACAGAAAAAAGACGGAACGGGTGACTTCATTTCATTCGGACTTTCTAATGGTATCAATAACTACGTTTAGATCAAATCGCATCTGTTTTATTGAAATATCTGAGAGTTTACTCAATTTAATTGCGTACAGGATACCCTGAGTTCAGATTTGATGTGGGATCTGGACCTGTTGTGATACGCAGTGATAGACAGTTAGATCTCGGAGAATGGCATAGTGTTCAACTGTCACGCTCACGAGCTGATGGAAAAATGGTTGTGGATGGTGAAGATGTTTACACACGAACTATACATGGCAGCTTCCAAGGCTTGGATCTTATGGAACCTCTGTACGTTGGTGGACATCCTAGTTTCAGCAATGTTCATAAGTTAGCTGGACACACAAAAGGCTTCGTCGGTGAGTAAACAAAAAGCCCTTCTTTTCCATATCTAGCCATTTGAATTAATTAAAAACGCTTTGCAGGCTGCATAAGTGAACTCACAATTGGAGGAAAACGGCAGCAACTGTTCAAAGATTCTCAGATAAGTCGAGGAGTCTCTACCTGCGAAACTTGCATCACTAATTCATGCACAAATGGCGGAGTGTGTCAAGAAGGCTTAGGTAATCGAGGATACAGTTGCATTTGTCCTCCTGGATACTCCGGAGAAAATTGCGAGATTTCCGGCCAGTCCTGCTATCCAGGATCGTGTGGTGTTGGTAAGTTTCTGTCAACACCATGATTAATTTGTTCATCCGAGCTTTATTACAGTTAGATTAATTTCCAAAACAGGAAAATGTGTGAATGTACCTGGGGGATTTGCTTGCTACTGTCCATTCGGAAAAACTGGAGTCAGGTAAAATAGTTTGTACAACTGCTCATTCTGTGTACATTCCTCACTTGGGTGGTATTTGATTCATATGGTTTTGATTTCAGATGTGAACGAGACGTTGTCATTTACGAACCTAATTTTAACTCTGACTCGTACCTCTCATACCCAACCCCACAAGCCTTGAAAAAGCTAAAGATGGCTTTGAAAGTAAAACCTGAATCAGAAGATGACGGTTTACTAATGTACTGCTCACAAACTGAAGATGGGTTGGGAGATTACACGTCCCTTGCCATTCGAGACAAACGGTTAGAGTTCCAGTATGACACAGGATCAGGACCTGCGGTTATCAGAAGCAAGCGTGAAGTTGTGGTTGGCGAATGGGTTTCGGTAAGTAGGCAATAACGAATTGTAAAAAGTTCAAAACCGTGCAACTTGTGAACAATTGGTTGCGCTCTCTAGATAACAATTGAAAGAAACCTACAAGACGGAGAGTTAATTATCGATGGAAGTGAGGTCAACAAAGGAAAATCCCCAGGAACGACTAGAGGTCTCAATTTGAAAACGCCTTTGTACCTCGGAGGTTATGATAAGCAACGTGTTCAACTAAATTCAAATGTTGGAGTAGCCAAAGGCTTCTCTGGTTGTGTATCTGAGGTTAGCTGTTTTTTACCTTCACTACCTGATTGACCGATTTCTCATCTCCTAATAATCTTTGCAGCTTGATGTGGGAGGAATGGAGATAGACATCGTCACCTCTGTTTTAGAGGGAGCAAATGTAGATAACTGCGGAGCTGGGTCACAATTTTGCACCAAGAATCCATGCCAAAATGGAGCTACGTGTGAAAACACTACGTGCATTTGCCCCACCGGGTACTCAGGAAGACACTGTGAGACTCGCGATAGTTGTAGCCTGAAGCCTTGTCAAAATGGGGGAACCTGCTACTCCTTCAAGAGTACCTACAGGTGCTCTTGTGCCAAGGGATTCTTCGGCAAAGACTGTGAATCAGGTACGCTTTCATTTCAATAATTCATAATTCATGAAATTCAAATTCATCCTTCATAGCCTCTCATGTATTCCACGTAGCAATGGAATCTTGGAGTCATTCCGTCGCTTTTAGAGGAGAGGGTTACATAGAAATTAGCAAAGAATTCATGCCTCGCAAGCATCCTCTTGATGAGGAGCAAATAGAGTTTGAAATTTCAACTACTGCTGGCTCCGGTCTGCTGCTTTGGCACGGTCCAAGCCCAACAGAAGTAGACCCTGACGACTTCTTCTCTATTGGAGTCAACACTGACGGTAAAGTCGAGCTTCAGTGGAACTACGGCACTAGCACAGGCAAAGTGACGTCTATGAAATGAGTGAATGATGGAGAGAAGAATAAGGTCAGCACTATTTCATAAGCGTATAGAAATCTTGAGTCGGAATGTGTGACGCTATTTTCAATTGTGATTATGACAGATTGTTCTGAAGCGTCAAGGAAGGGACGGAAAAATTGAGATTGATGACTCCATTGTGCCTGACTTCGAAAGCATAGATGGTCCAGTTGATGTAAGTCGGCTTGTGAATTATAACAATAATCATTTTTCTCTTCCCTTCAAATGTGTTAATCTATGTGTCCAGACTCTTAACGCACGAGGAAACATATACGTCGGAGGAGTGCCTAATCCTTACCAGATGACTCACGGCTTATACAGAAACGGCTTCATAGGTTGCATTCACTCTCTCAAGATAAAGAGTGAAGAGCCTATCGACCTTAACGAAAACGCTGTGTCTGCCATGAACACAGGTCCATGCTCAGAGTAATTAAACCTTCTTTAGTGTCACTTGTGCACCTTTCTGGACTTAAGTAACATTGTGGTGTGGATTATCATGTTAATTAAGCAGTAACTGGTGGCAAGCTCTTGCTACATACAAAGACTCGAGTAATAGCAGCGCAGTACTTTCTTCCTCTCCACCTTTCTCTTCTTTAATTCCCCTTTTCTTGCTTTGCGATGTACTCGTATTGTAACTCAGTGGTGGATTGATCTAATAAGCGGTTGAGGTAGAATTGATCTCATCCATCTCATCTCGCTTCTTATCTTTGTTTCTGAGCTTCATTGACAAGTAGAAATGCATTTAGTGACCGCTTTAATTGCTGAAACTTATTACACTCTTGATTTGCCTCAACTCCATATTTTATCTTGATTGAGAAAATAAATGGAATTTCAAACAAATTTTCCAGATCCGATAATCACACAAATGGGCACAAGTATGCGAACGGTCATCCCAAGTTCAAAAAGCCCAATGGGAATTCCAAGCATAGGCAAAATGGACACTCGAAAACCCATAATCAAGTGATCGACGCAGACGATGAAGATGCCGAGGAGTTTTATTTGGAAGGAAGACATCGGCGATCCTAACTTATGAATTTTTAAGCTAAAATCGAATGTTTCACAAATTCTCTAATAGTATCTGCTGATAGGGATCAACTACAATTTCCAACACACAATAACGAGCAAAGTAATGGCAATAAGTGACTACAATAACTTTAAAATAGCTAGTTAAATATATAAAACTGTATCGGTGATTATAGGTAGAATGTAGATACACTACGTAAGTATTGATTCAGTCATTATTATTTCTCATCTTTTGCTTTAAGGGTTCCAACTCCAAAAAACCTTATATCTCAAACCGTCTCACTGTATGTGAATATGAACAACGTATAATATGTAGGTGTATATAATATCTTTGTAAAATGTGCCAACTAAGCTGTTCAAATTAACTAAAATTACGAAGATCATTTGCAAGAATTCATATAACCAATAGGCTAGTTTGTGTGTAAGTCTAACCTTTGTTATACTTCAGCTGTGCTACGTTCTATTGCTGTAAAAATTATGCAGTCGCGATTTTACCGTATAAGATACTCTAAACTAATCGTAAGGCTTGAAATGAGTTGAAATATTTCGTAGAGAATGAGCTTTAAGTTCAAGTCTGTAGGTTTAAGTAGGAGGCAGTAATTGCTTATTTGCTGTTGATTTGATAGAAAGAGATGGGTAGTCTAGTGCACACTCGGAAGTGTAATTGCTTCTTCAGGATAATCGCCTCGATCATGTCAATAATGAATTAAATGCCAAATCTAAATTGCCTGGTTGTATTACGGTCGTAAGAAGAATCAAAACCTTCAAATACTTGCTGGAATGACAATAAACTGATAAAATCTGTATTTCCATGTACTAAATAAACTTTTGAGGCTGCAGAAATGTAGCTCAAAGGTGTAAATTGTATAAAGTATGCGATATTTTAAATGGGGAAGTTGAGAAAGAGTTTAGATCTTGATTCTATGTAGTAGTGTTGGTGTAGTCCGTAGTTAACTGGTTGTGTAATAATGTTAACCTCTCTATCTCTATAATAACACATTAAAGTCGATTTCAGTGCCTTCAAGTAGACCACAGATTTGTTAACTAATGATGAAGAAATGATTATACAACTTCGGTGTTGAGTGGTGCTGATGGGATTGTCCGTCCCTTGAAGGGAAGCTATATAAAAGAATCTACGTTAGAATGTAATTAACTCCACGTAAATCTGATAGTGAAATGAGAAAAAAAGTGTTCCACTATAATTATTAACATTGTGTCCCGGATTCCCAGTTTTGTTCAGGTTAATCGTTTTTCAATTTCCTCACTGCCGTTTAGTAGGAAGTCTTTTTGTTACCCATTAATACTGCCATTTGTCCTTTTTGTCACTCGCTCTGGTAATTAATTTTTATTAATGTTGGTATTTTTACGTCATTCTGTGAGTCACAAATCACTTGATGTTCATTTTCATGCTTTTAGTCTGATAGATATTCAAACCATAGAGTACACATACTATATGATACATACACATGAACTAAAATGTCAAACTGTCTCCGCAATGAACTGAAATAAATCTTTTCTCTTTTAAAGAATTCATTAATCAAGTGAAGGCGTCTTTGTGAGTCCCATGAAATTCATACTGAGCTGATTGCACTAGTTACTACGTTAGATTTACTGTTAAAGTTACATGTTGATTTGAGTTCAATATTTGTTGCAACTGCTGTTAAAACTTTGAGTTGGTTTATTTAAGCTGAGAAATCAGTCCTACTGACCGGCGTAGTTGGGGTTTACGACAATTTCGATACTTAACTCTGTAACCCTGTTTCAAAATTAATGGATGAACTTGTTGCAAGTTAGTGTATATATATCTGCGAAGATGAGGCTACTTTTTCAGCTTATTCGGTTTCGGATTCAAAGCGAGAGGTAGACAACCATCGTTGCTGCACACTTTATTAAAATAATTTCTGTTAATCCCGATTCGAAAGGGACAAAATTGCGTGAAATATTCAGCCGAGTAGAAACGAAATTGTACAGTGAAAAGACAATCCCGGTGATTTTTCCTCAAGCATGAATCTTAGGAACGGTAGCGTTCAGAGTACAGTCGTGAGTATTTTTGATTAACTTTTGGTACTGATTCATAAGAAAGGGTTCTAATCTGCTTGCTTTGCGGAGAACAGGTATTCTGCGTCTTCCTGGTTATCGTTCTCGATGGATCCCTTGGAATCACAGGCAAATCACTCGTTCATGCTCAGGACCCCACAATGACCACTGAAGCTATGACTACTGAGGCTCTAACAACTGAAGCTATGACTACTGAGGCTCTAACAACTGAAGCTATGACTACTGAGGCTCTAACAACTGAAGCTATGACTAC
>JAQIWW010000181.1:0-16634 GCA_034696865.1 Isotomurus unifasciatus
CTACGTATTCAAACTACTGTGACCAAGCAAGATTTGATCTCTGTATTGGAACATCTTCAGAGTTCAGTCTTCCTGCATGTTAATCCGAAATTCATTACCTTTGCACTTCCTACAACTGGTCAAAGAGATGTGACTATCGACACGTTCTTAACCACTCTCCCCTTAATACACATAAGTTCGATGTTCTTCGTAGTTTCAGCAGACTCTCGTGATATTAATTTGGTATGTCAGTATTGTACAAAAGTTGGAGGAATTATCAAGAAAATGAAAAATGTCAGAGGAATAGAAGCGCTAATTCATCAGTGGTTCACATTACACAAGAATCTTTCTGAAACTCCTGTGACAATCAAGAGAATAGACTTGAGGGGGTTTGCGGGCAGCGAAAGATCTCATTGTGACTCGTTAGGAATCCATTTTCTCGGTGATAAAAGAATATGCTCACTTAAATGGATGGAGAAATTCCTGAATTTCAAGACCAAGTTTGAGCTAACCAAAAGTGTCCCTTCCTTCAATGCAGCTGCAGCTTTTAACAATCATGAGATTCTAAATCACACAACGAACATTGTGACAGATCTTAGTCAAATCGAAGTCGACAACTTCCAGGTCATTATGGTTCACAGACACGCTTCCAAGTTCCCCAGAGTCAGATTAGAATGGATTCCCCATGTTTGGCTTGTAAATCCAATTTCATTTACTCTGGTTTTGGATAAGACAATGCTCAGTCGCTCAGCGTTGTTTAAACCGTTTGACCCACAAACTTGGACACTCGCTACGATATTCTGGGTGCTGGTAAGCTTGGTTCTGATTTTGTGCTTGTGGATTCATGAGAGGAGAGCAAGAAGAAATGAGGTCAACAATCCATACCAGACCAACACGACTTTTACCCCAGACGTCATCAAAATTATGATGGTCACTTTGGGCTCAGTTATGGAGCAAAATCCTTCAGATCTGACTATCAAGAAAGCTATACGATCTTTTCAAGTATTATTTGGGACTTGGTTGCTCATTTCTCTCGTACTTAGCAATGCTTACACAGGAATCGTGATATCTTTCTTGTGCTCGGAAATCATTCCACATAATGTACCCAATACATTTCAGGAACTGGTGACAAGCTTCGCATACTACCCAATCATTACAGCGGATACAGTTTATATATCGGAACACGGCACAACATTCCCGGTTTTACCATCCTTGATCAGTGAGTTTTTGAATTATGTAAATCAGTCCGAATTTCCAGACGTTTATGATGACTACAAGAAACTACGCAGCTCTATAATATCTCTTACGAAAGTGACCAAGTCAAAGTTTGCCTATGCATTTGACAAACAAATCGCTATACCTGGACAGAAGAATTCCTTGAATACCACTTACAAAATTCCAGCGGAATTTGTCTACGCATCATTGGATTCTTTAGTCAATCGGTTTACCAGAGTTATAAAGCGGAATCCTCAAGTTACCGTCTGGCACCCACCGGAGGATGAACTGATCAGGGCAATTATGGCTTTCAGTGTTACGAGAAATTACTTTTCAATGTTATTTAGAAAATATTCGTATTTGATTACCGAAGCTGGGTTTCTGACTATTTGGGATAGAAAAGAGCAAGACAGGTACGCTAAAATGGACTTGGAAAGATACAATAATTTGACTATGTGTGACAACTCTAAGATTTGGGCAGACTCAATTAAGTGTGTGCCAAGCGCTACTGAATCTTCTCTTGGTTATTCAAATTCTGAAATTGCAAACAATGAAAATTCAAAGCCATTACCTTTAAAGATAATGGGAACTCTATTTACGATGTATTTTGTTGGTCATCTTGTTTCTTTTGCTATTGTTATTGTAGAAGTTTTTTCCACAGTTCGCAGACACGAAATTAATTCTGGTACGATAAGAAGCTTCTTCTCATCCTTTCAGAAATCATTTACTACTGATCTAAGTGGTAAGATAGTAAGATCTATTTAAAAAATCATTATGAATCATTAGATTTAATTATTTATTTGAAGTAAAACTTATCGTTTCAGAAACTTCATCAGCTTTTTACATCGCCGATGTCTCTACAAGTATGCGTATGAATGCTTACCCACAAGTCGACAAGAAAGCCTTCAATATGCCCGGAACCATTTCATCGTAAACTAGGAATGTTTTGTGAAAGTACTACTACAGAGCACTAATAGAATATCATTGATATGCAAGTTTACTGACTCGCTAGAAGTCCTCGACTACCCGTTGTGTAACATTTTATAAGATTGTAACATTTTTATTTAATTCATAGTACCTGTTAAATCGTTAAAAAATGTTTGATCAGTTATATCTTGTAGCATCAGCAGGAGCAATGAAGCTTGGGATGAAATTAATTATGCGCATTGTACAAACGGATATATATATGCCCTTTTTGTTTTGGATAAAGTAGATAGAAAAGATTTCCAATCGATTTCAAGTTCAATGTCAAAAGGTACCTTTTATTTTCAGTTCTTGTGGTAGAAAGTAATTTTTTGTAGATTTCATTACAGGTCAGTGCAACAAAAGAAACTGGTAAAGTGGTAAATAATTTCTAATCTATGATTGCTGCCTACGAGCTTACAGCCTACCTACGTGAATGACGAGCGAGTAGATGAAAAGTCACATCTTGCATTGCATGGATAAACTTTACACATATTATTACATTTTTCCAAAAGCTAACATCCATAAAAAGGAAAAAGCTCGTAATATATCTTGTTGTGTCACGTCAATCAAAGAATGATTACGTGGGATCATTAAGCAGATTTATAGTTCACTTCTTATAATGCACTATAAAAATTTCTAGACAACTCCTATTTTATGAAACTACACTATTACAAATAAAAATAAAAATAACAACTTTTTCTTGTCAAGTGAAAGACCTGAGGGCTTGTTGAGGTCGTATGAATTAATTGTACAAAACCAGAGAGTATATTAAATTTTACTTATGTATGTAGTGAAAAAGTGTTTGAAAGGTTTTATTCTCTAAGACACACATTCATAAAATAATTTACACTTATTTCCTTGTTGTAGGTAAATGATGTTCATTGCCCGGATGAAATTGTAATTATTGTTTTTACATGTGATCACCGTATTCAGAATTCATACAGTTTAAGACTTGTCAGATTCGCCTGTTAATCTTCACTTAACTAACACAAATTTCCATCTTAATTTCTTCCACTTAAAAGTCAAGCAGCAGCGTGAGGTTCAGATGACCGACTTTTCAAAGTTGTTTTGATGTGCACCAAGATGAGATAATGGATTAAGTCTGGTTTTTTCTCAAATGAGTCGAAGAATAAGCTGAGATCAACTTTAACAAAAACTGAAAGTTGATTTTGGACTTTTCCGTAGTGTCTTAATACAAGTGGTAATTGAAAACGAAAGTTATGACATGAATAATAATCAGTTTTAAGAGTTTGTGACGGACACTTTGCACGAACAACGAACAAATAAAGTTCCCTTTTTGCTACAAATCACGAAGAGGGTATCATTTAATTCAACAACAATGGGAGGCAACAATAGTAAAGTGATACGCTTTGCTCTCATTGTCATTACACATATACTCACAATTTATCTTAGGTCTGCATTGAAGGTTGGGCACGCTTCGTTATGAATTTAAATATGGATGTACAGTTATTTATTGTGCAAATCTTCGGTTAAAATGTATTGATTTTGCAAGTGTTCCGTTTGGCTTTTAAACATCAACAGTGCATGACATTTGAATTTATAATTCTTAATTCTGAGAGTATTAATTTGTAAATTACGATCCTTTTGCCTTTTTGGGCATTTAAGATGCTGTAAAGCTAGCGAAGCTTTTTATTCTCCTGTTTCAGCTTAACCCAAGCTTAAGTAAATTGCACATTAATTATGACAATAATTAAGGAACGATGCCAAAAAGTGAGAAGAGAAAGGATTATAGCATAGGCTAATTAGATTACTAGTCTTACTTCCTTTGTTGTTTTTCGTAGCTGAGTCTTCCTAATCACCGCAAAGGCGTATGCACACACGTAGGAAGAATAAGTCGAAGCGTTTGAAGTTTGCAGGTAGTCAGAAAAGCAAGTAAAAGTGAGAAGGCCATTAGGGCGAAAAGTCGCTAGAGTAGTTTTTTAAGCCGAGAGTCAGAGTTAACCCAGCCTACTCTTCCTACGAGATGCATCTTCCTCACGTCTTCCGTCGCTCCTTTCGAAAGCTTTAAAAGCAACCTGAAGCCACTCATCCCCATCAAGTAGTTCTCAGGCGTTTCCTCTGAAACCATCAAGGACGAGTTGTCTCGTCGAACAAGCGGATCTCCGTACAAAAGTCTCATTCTTGTGTGGCGACCATGAAGGTTCTCGTGGTAAGTCAAACTACAGTCGACAAATTCTCAACTTACCCCTCATGACTTCGGCGTCTAAAACCTGACCTTCTCTTGTTAGGTCCTCGCATCTTTTGGAGCGCTGGTCTCAGCAGCTCCGCAGTACCAGCAGCAGCAACAACAGCACCAGCAGCAACAGTCTTACCATCACCAATCTCAGGCTCCTCGGGCTTCCTCTCAACAAATCACACAAGCTTCGTATGGAGCAGCTGCTTATGCAGCACCTCCAGGAGGCGGTTGGACTCCCGGGGGTCCAGGAGGATATGGAGGAGGTGGTCATGGTGGACCAGGAGGTCCCGGAGGTTATGCAGGAGGAGGACCAGGTGGTCCAGGAGGTTATGGAGGCGGGGGAGGAGGACCAGGCGGTCCAGGAGGATTTGGAGGAGACGGAGGAGCTCCTGCAGTTGTCCACAAACACGTCTACGTCCATGTCCCACCTCCAGAGCCACAAGTCCCAAGACCACGAAGGCCGTATATTCCCCCACCACCACCACAGAAACATTACAAAATCATCTTCATCAAAGCCCCCACACCTCCTCCCCCAGAGATCCCAGAGATCAACTTGCCACCTCCTCCAGAGACGAAGACTTTGGTGTACGTCCTCGTGAAGAAACCTGAGGCACCCCCACCAGTCAAAATCCAGGCACCTCCTCCCACGAAGCCAAGTAAGCCTGAGGTTTACTTCATTCGGTACAAGACTCCCAACTCCGGAGGAGGAGACGGAGGACTTGGAGGAGCCCTCGCTGGAATTGGCGGAGGAGACGGAGGATACTCAGGCGATTTGGGAGGCAACTCTCTCGGTGGATCGGAGTACGGAGCTCCACCCAGCGCTGAGTATGGCGCTCCAGCGTATTAAACATCTCATCGTCAACACCTTCCCACTTATTTATGTCTTCGCCATGCATGCCAAATATTTAAGTAATTAACCTTCTAATTAATTACCTGGGCAAGGAGCAGCGTACTTACTTCCTTCTTTAAATCTTTGCGTAACAAGAACACGGATTTAGCCTGAGGTTTTTTAATTCGTAGAAGGATTTATTTAATTGCCAAATAGTATTTCAAGTTAACTTATGAAAACATGAAATCAGGAGAGACTTATGAGTGTAAGTCTAAATTAATAAGTTGCTCTCACAAAGAAAATCCAAGTTAGCCCAGCAATATTCTCCTATGATTGAGTACATCACGTCTAAGATTTAGCTTGACGTATTTTCTGAAGAATATTTTTGGACGGGAGTTTGCTTGGTGGTCTGCATCAGTTAATAATATAATCCTGTGTAATCAATCCAACACAAAGTTTCTGACAGATGAAAGTATAAAAGGTTAAAGGATGTTAAGATATTACGGCCGGGGCCTTACTGCAGAAACTAAGGCAAACCAGTAAGTTGCTAAACCCTACGTGTAAAACCGGCGCAAGTCCAAAGATGATAATTTTGTAAGAAAAAGTGAAAATAAAAAGAATTGTAATGAAATGAAAGAATGCCTCTGAGAAAACGAGTGTGTAGTCTGTCATTTTATTCAAATGTGTGCACACTAAAAATGCTCAAGAATAAAGAATTGAACGCGTGAGTGGATTGAAAAATTGAAATCGGGGTCACGAAAGGCGTCAAAGGTAGCGATTATTACAAAATTATAAAAGTAGAAAATCCTCAGAAGCATTAGAAAGTTGTGGTTGGGTTGGTCATTAAAATGGAATTAATTTCAGAGCAGCACACACAAGCTTAAACGGGTATTTAGAATATTTGCAAAAGTGTGCAGTTGAATGAAACTCGAGTATCTTCTTCTGTCAGCTTCTTGTAGGCATCCACATCGAAGATTGCATGCGTGTGCCAAATGACCACTTTCATTCTTCATCTTTTGCATGAATAACAAATATTTACGAAGAAGGACGAAGGATGAGGAAGGAAGTTCTACTAGATCTTTGATTTCATAGTGAAACTTTGAAAGATTGAAATTAGTTTTGAGTTTTAAAAGAAACAGGAATTTAATACCTCTCGTACGTCTTTTTAGCCTAAGTCTATGCGTCTCATGTTTGCTTAAATTTTGAATTTTGAGATAAAAAAACATCTTGCTACATTCTTGTTTTCGTTTAATAATAAAAAATGAAAATTTTATGAGAATAAAACTCAGGAGAGAGATTTATAACTCAAGGTCCTTGGCTAATGAATGTGAAACGAATCTCGATCTTTCTTTTGAGGTAAGTAGTTTATTTGGCCAGCCGAGAGCTCGAACAACCTGTTATGTGCAACTGAAGATGAGTTGCAAAAACACCAATGAGAAGAACGTGATGGGCTGAAGGGGAAAGTTGATCTTATTGACTTCTGACCTTCTGGGCATCATATCGTCTCATACAAACTTACAGAAGTAGTCGTATCTTACTCAGATTTTTTGCACTTTAAATTTGTATTTGTATCAATGTCAATGCAACAGGAGGTGAGACAGGCACAGGCACCACGAGTGTCAGTCGATGCACATTCAACCAACTTTTTAAAGATGCAACACATGAGCGAGTTTAAATTGCCTTCTGTGCTCATCTCAGAAGAAGTTCATTCATTTGTAATGTATGGTAATTGACACTATATAAGGCGTGCAGAGATGTACTAAACATGCTTCGTTGGCTTAACCCTTTAACTATGGGCTTCTATTCATGCGTTTCATAACAATCTAATTTTAAATCTGAAGCGGAAAGTTTCTTTAAACTGTTTTCACACGCAAGTAAATGCCGTGTTCTTGCGGTAAGACGTTTAAATAAGTATGCATGATCGTAAACTGATAAACTACCAGCTCATTATCAATACTGTGCATAGAAAAACCTTTAAGTAACTACACATTCGATGCTCATCGTTATCGAGTGTCACCAAAACCAATTTCTCTAATCTAATAATTTTGTTTTGTTAGTCTACTTGTTTGTTCAAACTTTTTATTAAGGAAAGAGAACAAGTATACATAAAAGAATCATTTATTTTATTTCGGCCAAGTTTTTTTGTGTTATTTCTTTCACTGCCGTAAATCAAGAATATATTTTGTACGTGGGAGAAAAAATATCGACAGAATTTCATGTTGTCGTTTAACCTAATGCCTACTGGGCACAGCACAATTATCAATTTATCAATAAAATGTACTAAAACCGGTATAAGTAATCTTGTTTCAAAGTTTAAAAATCAATGAGTTTTGATTGACAACGATTATTTGCACACTTGCAGTGGCACTACAGCCTTTAAGGGGGTCGTAGTTCATTATCGAGAATTATTATTATTGTAAATGCCAGTTGCTCATGAAAATAAATTGTGTGTTCCTTCATTACATGCAACAGATTCGCGAGGGCGTTTTTCTTTCTAGTGTTTCAGTCAGCTTTTGTTAATTTAAGCCTAGCTTCAGTTTTGCGATTTTAATTGCAGAATTTGGGGTTAAATAAGGCGTGGCTGAATTCTTGTTTTGTAAGAGACTCAAAGAGAGTAAGTAGTGAATAATTACCGTCACATTTACATTCTTCTGTTCTGAGTCGTACTGCCAGAGGAAAGAACTAGAGTTTATGAAACGGCTTCAGAAGTGTGACAAGTATTATTTCTTCCGTTTGCATCTTCTGCTCTCACAACGATATTAATTTCTATGTTATAATGTCTGCATCGTTGAATCCATCTTAACAAATAGGAATAGTACGATTGTATGTATAAAATGTTCCACGTTCCAGCATTAATATTACAACAACTTTATTGGACTCTCACTCTCACGTTTGAGAAACAAGCTACGACATATCATATCGTCTTAAGTATAGTAGCTTTCATTAAGCATAATAGAAACCTTTAAGTTACAAACAGAATATTAAAGAGCGAGTTAAGATTGAGTAAACTTTGCAGTCTGTTCTTCCGTGTTACGTGAAATTAATAAATAATAGCAGCAAATGTACACAAATGATTTACAAGCTAATTTTTCGTACTAACAACTCCTAATAGCTTCTATTACTGCTTAGTTTTTGCTTCCGACTCGTTCTTTTGTGTTTGCTGTTGCTTCTCTGGTTCAGTACTGCCAACGGAGTAGTAGCGTTTGACGAATCCCCCAGTGGACGGATCAATTGGCATGGATAATTCCTGTCCAGTCAGTCCAACGTTGAAAGAGTTGGGCCCTTCAAATCCACCGAATGTGGGGGATTGTGACACAAAGTTGGCTCCTGGATGAGTAAAAAGGTAAAAACCGAACAATGAGCACAAGCTTAACCTTCCCATGGATTAACGCACGTAATCCAGGACCGTTTAATTATTAATGAGAACACTGCATCATTTATTCGTACCTGGAGCAACGGCAGTTTGATGAGGGTTAGATGCACTGTAGCTCATATCTTGGCCTCCGTAAGGTTGCTGCTGGGGAGGAGGTTGTGAGTATTGTTGCTGTTCTTGTTGAGGAGGTGGTGGGGGTGGCTGTGAGTACTGTTGCTGCTGGGGAGGAGGTTGTGAGTATTGTTGTGGTTGTTGTTGAGGAGGTGGTGGGGGTGGCTGTGAGTATTGTTGCTGTTGTGGAGGAGGTGATCCATAAGCTGGCTGACTTGGTGGGCCATAGTTGCTTGGTTGAACTGGTTGGTAGCCCATTGACAATGGAGGAGCTCCGTACGAAGGAGGTGGTTGGCTGTATGAGTTTCCTCCATAAGAAGGCTGAGAATATGAGGGAGGAGGAGGTGGAGGAGCAGAGTAGGACTGCTGACCTCCTTCATAGCCTCCAGATCCGTAGGCATTTTGTGGCATGTATGTTGGAGGAGGTGGAGGAATTCCGTATCCGATGTCAAGTTGCATGGGCACAGGTCTCAAGGAGAAGCCGTCGAACTTGTGGAACTTCCAAAGAGGATAAGTTCCGAACCCTCCAGGAAGATTTTCTGCCTGTGGTGGAGGCTCGTGCTTCTTCTCCTTCTTCGATCCTTTCAGCCACTCAAATCCAAATCTCTTCTGAGCTACTTGGCTAACTGGCTCTTCACATGAGGCGAGGATAATTGCTGACAGAAAGAGGATCAGCAGAAGAACGCAGGAAGCGGACATCATTACCTGAATGAAAGAAAAAAAAGATTAATTATTAAAATCTGATACAGCTCCGAACTACCCAATGGATAATCTGGAAGTTTAATCGCAGATCTGAATGACGAATTTGAGCGTACCTGTGACTTAGCCATGTTGAACTCCGCTTTAACTCTACTGGACTTAAGTGTGGCAAAGAAGTGAAGCCCTTGCATGAGATCATGCGATTTATATAGGTTAGGTAATTGCAGGCGTCATATCATGAACCTAAAAATAACACCATACGAGTTCCGTCAGAGAAAGGAGAAGTAGAAGAATGTCCCATCCTTTTGAGAGAGGTCCAGTAACCTAATTTAGAGTGAAGAGACGGACCCAGGAATTAAGGGACACGGACACACGGAAGGATAGCGGTACTGAGGTTCTGTCTACCTGCTGCAGTTCAACATTCTACTTGCGTAGGAACAGGAACCAACCTTTCGTACATTGTTCCATAGTTCCATTGATTTTACTTCCCCACGGATGAGGGATGTGTAGTCAGTCAGATGAAATTCGATTTCATGTCCTGAGAAATCGTATGATACACGGTTGAGCTATTCTTCCAGAGCATATTTGCTTGCTGCAGTCGCACATTGTATCAGAAATTGAAAGTTTGGGGACTTTTATGAGGCTTCATTGAATGAACTACTGACCCAAATGCAGTTGAGTCTTGGGTAGATTAGGGCAGTTTGGTAGGTTAGGTCTAAGGGCTTTATTTAGTACGGAGGAAGAGTAAAAGTTCTGAGCTGCCTTTAAACTTCAGGGGAATGTGTACGAGTAGTAAATAAAGAGACTCATTCATAGAATTGCTTTATTAATCAAATTGCTTAATACACAGACAGCCGTTTTATTTGAGAATTACTTACTTAATGAACAAATCGAACATTACTCATCCATATTTACCACACTAAGATGAGGTGTATGTTCCAAAGAAGTTTATTAAGTATACATCCTCTGAGACACTTATAGCGTACGTGATACAATTGTCATTATTAATTATATGCAAGTGCTTACACTTGATTCAGACATATTACGTGACAATACTGACAGTTACATAAGGTTTAAAGTACCTCGGGCCACTCAAGCTGTACTTCAGAAGCACAAAGTTAAAGTTAAACCCATTAAATTGCTTACAGAATCCAATGCAAGACAACTGTTATAATCAGAAAATTCTAATCGTTACATTTGCAATTTGCTGTGAAGAATTGCAAATCCACCAATTGTGACAGTCCAGCCTTTTGATTAAGTACGAAGGATTGCATTGGAGTCCAAGTTGAAGTTGAAGTACAGAACATTAATAATTAAATGCTGCAAGTGTTAGGATGGATTTAGGTTACGTTGAACTCACATAATAGAGGACTTCTTAAAGTCATCTTAAACAATGAGATAAGTAGACACACACACACAAGTGTAAAGTTGGAGGAGATGGGGACAGACGGACGTTGACGTTGCTGACTTCTTGATGAATTAATTAGTGTTTGCAAATGCTATACATCTTTACTATTAAGACTATTATGCAGATCCTTGCTACATTTTCTGTGCTTGAAATATCTTACTATGAGCTATCTGTACACAGCTAGAACTTTATAACTTGTGTCTATTTAATTTCCATCACATTTAGTGCCATACGGACAGTTTGGTAAGATACATAATTTATACATGTGTAGTTTGAAGTAATGAACTGCTAGATCTACGCAAAAAAAATCAATCTGGTTTATCACACTAGATCACATAAATATACAACACAGAGCTTGGAACGGAGAAATGAGGGAACAGAATGAGACAAAGTTGGTCTTACAGAAAGCTAGCATAATGTTTTTTGCTGCTTTTGAGAAAACTACTTCCTGTGGAATGAAGGAGATGGGAATAAAAAGTGTGTGTGCAGTCAAGTATACAAATACAGTGTGGGTGCCGTGATCTGTGTGCCGTGATCAAGGAGTAAACTGTTTATTTCATGGATCTCTGGAGATTCTGAGTTCCTATTAGGACAGGCGAGGTTCTGTCTGATGAGTCATATCTGTCCATCGCTTTCAAAGCAGCGTCGAGACCTTTCTCTGGAGAAAGTAGAGTTGCCGATCGTTTGTATATGCCAGACGCAGGGTGCCCTGGAGCCACCAGAGTATCTCCATAGTCAATCATAGTTGCACGTCTCTCGTAGTCGCTTTCCAGAAGCTACAAACACACACAATTTTGACACATTTTAAAGAAAACTCTTTCGAGACATTTCCTGTTCTCAGCTGATAATTTCTGCACTCTCATCCTAATCCACAGAATAAATTGAGCTTAATGAATAAAAAAATAAGATGGATTCCCACAATCTGAAAAACACTATTAAAGTTTATGACGCCCTTTGATGTAGTAATGTTTTAACTTCATCCGTTGCCCGTTTATCGGAAATGGTGATTATGAAGTGAAAATTTCCTCTTCCCCAGCTGCTGCCAGCTTTCACCATTTCTCTAAGTTCTATTCTTTCCACCATCCTATTTTACTAAGTTGAAAGCAAGCACTACTTTATTTGAAAGCTCGTCAAACAAACAGAGAACTTCAATTGAAGTGTATTGAAACTCGCTATGCACCTGAATTTCTAATCGATAGATTGATTGATACCAATAATGAACAGAAAATTCAAAAAGTTTATATGAAAGGATACTCTTTCTCTCGACACATTTTCATTTACTAATACTTACGTCTCTCAAAAGCTCTCTAAGCTTATCAAGTCGATCGTCCTGGCTTCTTGTGGGCAAATATCTGGCACTGGTTGAGGTCATCAGCTGTGACGCAACTAATGTGGCCAGAATAACAACGATGGCAGATCGGAGTGAAGGTATTTCTGTGAATTGTTTCATTTTCTGCAAGCACACAAGTAAAACATGTCTAATTACATCACTGCAACGTGAAAGCAACTTGTAAGTAATTCGGGAATTCATATTCGAGAACATGAAATGCATCTACAATTTCCCTTTATGCTGTTAACTTCTGATCCTTCGGAAACTTTCATGGAGGAAAGTCCGAGAACAAAGTTACAGTTAACTTTTGGATGGGAAGGAGCGAGCAGAGTTTCGTTTCATGTATGTATGCGTGGCAGCTACCTTCTGGTCAGTATATCATGTTATAAAAAGTTAAAGTGCTTGTTATGTCATTGAGGGAGGTTCGTGGATGCACAGAAAGAAATATCTATAAATGTTTTGGCTCCCATCCAAAGGAATAGTTTTGCGACTGTCATAGGCTGGAAGTTTATCTTCATTTGATATCAAGTTATTCCAAACCATGTACTGCCCAGTAGGCTTATCACCACTCGCTAAAGAACAAGCAGAGCTCAAACCTTGGACAAACAATTTTCCTTCAAGATCTCCGAGATTTGTTTGCAGATAAGACATACATCTTTAGAAAAACCAAGTAGAAAGATTTAACCAAAAAACTCATCCTCCGCGTGCTTAATACTTTGTTCATTCAGCAACAAGAGACTTATGAATGCCTTTCTGGTTTCGAATGTCACAAACTTTCTCTTGTTAAAAGGTGTAAACTGAGCGTTTACACACTTTGCGCACTTAAGTTGCTTATCTCTAATATTTAATGTGTAGGGTTGTAAATGGAAGTGTCGCATCCTAAAACTTGGACAAAATCACCTTCGAGTAAGACTCGTGGGAGTGGTGTAAGTATGAGAGAACGTCTATTGCATTAGTGAATCAGTGTAAATCGTGTGGGAATAGTAAGACAGCGTTGCTCTTTCGAGTTGGAAGAGAGAAGAAAAGGACAAGTGTGAAGTATCGTAAAGAATTAACAGTGTAAATCAATCCGACTGTTATTTTCACTCTTCCTTTAATAGGATAGAAAGCATCCATGCATCAATATCAATACGGCTAAGAGTCTTTCAGCTGCTTAATTTCACTTGGGACTTCAGCAGAACGGAATCAGATGGAAGAATTTCCCATTTGGGGCATAACGAGACTTTGCTTTCTCCACTTTCTCCTTGACTTTCTGAATTCTTGCCAACTCCACGTCTTTTCATTCTACCATCGCCTTTGTTAACGATAATGAACAAAAAGTAGTGAGTAGTCGAATTATTCTTTGTTACAGCATTTTATGCCATTGGGAAATAACCGAACACTCGTAGAAAGATAACTCCTATGAGAACTCTCAGTTTCTCCCTCTCGTCTAATATTAGAATCATTGCGTACTTTATTCCTCTTGATGTATTGTACATTGCATTCTCAATTGACGTCCTTGCTGCTTTGTTGGAGTAAGCTTACAAATTACTGTATTTCAGCCCAGATGGACCTTTTCTAAACGCTGAGGACAACAGCTTAGTTTCTAATGTTCATCAATGCTTTTCCTCCTGTGCTATAAATAATTTGAGACATGAAGTTTAAGGAAAATAACATGACCTGACTTCACATACTGGGTTTGGTGGTAGGTCTCATCCTCACCCAAACTTCGGGAAGTGTCAACAAGCTAATAAATGCAGGGAGCACGGAGAAAACATGTTATCCATGAAAACACCGAAATGAGCTTACGTCTGTTTAATATCTTAGACAAAACCCTCATGACTTTTGGAGTTTGTGACAGGAATTTTCGGGATGCGATGGGATAGTAAGTTTATCCCAGCCTCAACACAACGCAAGTGTGCTAATACTTTTCGACCTACTAGAGTCTCCTAGACTAGAGAGCTTTAGTGTTCCTTTGAGCTTGAAAATAATGGCTGATAGAGTTGATTGTCAAACGTAAGTATGGATTCTTGTATATGAAGTTGTATGTAAATGAGGAGGAGTTCTTCAAGTTTTATTGCATTTTTATGCGATACTCAAAATGGCATTGTATCTCTTGAATGGGTTGACGTATTCCGGAGAAAACAAAAAATGTTTTATGTACTAAAAGTTACAACTGTTATTAAGTAAGCATGGGCCACTCATACAAATGTCTTCCTATACAAGAACGCGAGAACCTTAAAGTTCCTTTGTATGAGAGAAACTCCATGTTTTACGTGTAAGTTCATCCCAAGTACGCTGTTTTACTATTGATATACATTTATACATCTACCACCACTCCAGACTGGTCAATTATAATAAAAGCCTCTGTTCTATTCAGGTATTTAAACACTGCCATACTTGCCTTCTAATCCAACTTGTTTTACCTGTTCAAAAGTGTGCAATTATAAATGAAGTGTTCAAAGCATACAGAGACGGCAACTTTCTCCTGTAGGAGCTTCAACAGCGAGTGTATGATAAATGTTATGTAGAAGTTGTTAAAAAATGTACCTCCTGTACAAATTACTATCTACAAAATGAATGACAAGAGATTACTTACAAATTCGGAGCTGAGTGGTTGTTACTTGGGGTGCAAGCTCGGGGTAAAGTAATCCGCTGTGTATTTGGCTTGCTGTTTATTAATGTATAAAGCAAGACTGCTTATTGCTTGCTGGTATTTTATGAATTAATTGTAATACTTTCGATAAACGAACCGGATGAATTTACTTGTTTGAGTAAGTAAGCTGTAGAGTTTTAAATGATTAAGAAATTCGGAAATGAATAGAACGGTGAGGTAAACGTATTATTAGAGCTTCATGAACTAATGCCTACTCTCGTATTGTATCAAATTACCTCGTTGTACCTTCGTGAAGCTTTCTCCTGACGGAACTGTGAAGGTTGGGTCAGCAGAGGAGGAATATATACCCGTGTGAGACGATGGGTGCGTCGAGAGCTTTTCTAGAGCTTACATACAACATTTGTGCGATTCATACATAATCCACTGTGTTATCATCACCGGCTTCTCCATATGGATAGGGTTGATCGTGTAGGAAGGCATGCATAATCTTTGCTACTTTCCCCTTTCCCCACGTTGACTCTCTCCTTTCTCCACATTAAGTTATTGAAAGAATATATGGGAAAGCAAAGTATTATGAAAGTGAGGCTCATCCTCCCACGCAGTTTCACTCTATACGCGAATCACCAGACCATTTCGCTCTTTCAACCCCCAGAAATTGTGTCTTAGGGAAGTGGTCGGTCATAACATAAGGACGTCGGGTGAGCATACAACTAGCAATCTAGCAAAAAATGATGTTCTCTTCTTCTCAAAGGAATTTGCGTCATTATCACTTCCAGGCAATGTTGAATGTACCTTTGGCAGGCTCAGGGGATGTTAAGCTTTGTCAGAGAAATTCGATGAGACGATACAACAAGAGTGTTTTATAAATGCACAGTCCTTTACGTCTCCATGATATTCCCGTTCTGTCTTGGATAATTCTAGATTTTGTTATCTCAATTGCTTTACTTGTATTATAAAAACTAAACTTCATCACCTGCTGCCCTATGTCCCACGGTCAAACTTCCTTGATCTAAAAATACTTCATTTGAGAACTTGCTGGGATTCTCTGCCATCACAAATCAACTAAATTGTTCACTCGATTCTCACGTTGCTTGGACTGTGAGTTGTTGATCAGAAACCAAAAATAGATTTGATAGAGCAAGAGACGTAGATGAAGTTGGAGTGATTGGCAGCTGAATTGGTCTTTCCGATTGAATAGATTTAAAAGCTCAAGCGGAACGAACAAGGCGACTATGACTATGGACAAGAGATTTATAGAAGAGGAATGACGAAATGTCTGCACAAATAAGTAAGAGAATCCGCTCATCTTGATAAATAAACTAGTACATTAGCAATGGATACTGATCTTGACAAATGTTTCCTCTTCTGGAAGATTTTTTATGCTTTGTGATTTCATACGAAGAAGCACTTTCATGCAACACCACTCCAATGTAAATAATTTGGGTTTCTATCATTCTATTTCATCAAAACAGTTTGTAGTAGAAAGTAGACTGGAGAAAGAACTGAGGATATTTCTATTCTTATTTCCGTCTATGACAGAACGTTGGAGAGAATTCCTTGTTTTTTCCTACATCGGGTCGATTAACATTTTGGCAACAACCCTGTAGAGAAATCTAGACGGACTACGTCGCTCTGGTGAACGATGCTGTTCCTTACATTTCCACCCATTCTCATCTTGTCATAAAGCTTCATCCAGAAGACTAGTCGGAAATGTCTTTTGTATTTCGATATAATAAATATACACAGGAGAATTTTTTACCCCCATTAGTTGGAACGAAATGTTTTCCCAGCGTGTGCAATTAGATTTGATGGATCAACAGAATTTAATCCACTTGACATATCTTTTTGAACCAACATTTGAGGAAAAAGGAGCAACAAGCTCGTAAACACAAATATGATTAGCAAACGAAACTTTTTGTGTAATGGGCGTT
>JAQIWW010000182.1:0-16621 GCA_034696865.1 Isotomurus unifasciatus
CTTACCAATACTTCACTGTCTTATATAAACTTTCCTACAAAAGAATTAATTCGCAATATAAGCCTCTTGGTTATTATATCAGAAAAGAAATTATGTTTTTTCTGAAAATTTTCTTGAGCTTAAACCTGTAAAATGAGATTCTATAATCCCTTCCGGTTGCTTGAAACCACTTGAGATTTTGAAATTTAATTTAGTACATCTTGACTTTAAACCTTGCAAGAGGTTTTACATGCTTGTAGATTTTTTATTAAAAGTTGTCTACTAGTCCCAAATGAAACATATAGGAGCAAGCAAATACTTAACTTCTTCTTGAAACATTCATTTATTTTGTATAAGCAGTGGAACGAAAAGCAACCTCTTCCAACATCTTAAAGGTCACAGGTAACAAATATCATAGGGTCAAAGGCTTACCTGAGGTTTGCATAGTGAGCCTCGTAGACTCGAGATATTATGGCTGCCTCGCTGGTAGAGGCGAATGCAGTGGTGGTCACATTGTCCCCAACACTTGACATCAAGCACACTGTCAAAGTAAGTAATTTATAGGACATGTTAATAGCAAAGTCAAGGCAGGGGAATATTATGGAGTTCCATTAGGTGATGTAAGAACTACTGGTGCTTTCAAGTAATTAAAACTCAAGAAAGACATTACGAACATTAACAAAAGAAAACACTAATTGCGTTAAAGAGGAGATGACCTATAGTTCATTATATCGCAGTGGAATCCTGAACAATGCATGTAGGTTGTTTATTATCTTAAGAAACATTAAGATAGGGTGGAAAGACCTCGCCACACATCCTAATGAGTAAAATGTGTCTCGTCGTATAGAAGGAAGCCTGAAATGCCATTATCACTTCCACGGCCAGCAGGAATGTGGAAGAAAGGGAAAAATAATACGGAGAAAGTCTGAAGAGGAGATGCTTGGGAAAATGATGGAGTCGGATGAAGTGGTCCTTGATGAGACTTTGGCTGTGAAACTCCCAAGCTAACCGTTTTACTTGAAGTACAAGGCGTTTTTAAGAACAGGCTACAAGAAACTGGCTGAGAGTGATCAGTGATACGCTTGTCTTCAGTAGAATCGACGTTACGTACCGCTGTAGAAACTGGGTAAAGAATATACGGAGAGAGACTTACTTGGTGACAGGAGGATGAGAAGGAACACCAGAATTTCAGTCATAATCCATTAAAGCTGAGAGTTCATCTTCATCCTGGAAAAGAACAAGTTTGATGAATAATTTATTAAAGGGGTTTCTAAAAGGAAATAAGAAAGTAGGGAGAAAGTTTGGGCTTGCTGGAGTCCCCTTGAGAGATGAGGGAATGTTTTCACTAGAATGTAAAGAAAGAACGGGCTGAATTTCAAAGCTTCAGATTCCAACAACCTCTCCCTCCTCCAACAACCACAAGATCAATTTCCTTTGAGAAATACACTAAGTAAGTACTCCAGAATGAGAGCAGAAGAATAAGAGGAGAGAGAGAGAGCCTTTGCCAAAGTCTTCCATGTCTCTCTCATCTCTCCCTACTCTTATAGGCACACATTATATACAAAGAAAAGTCTCAGGACTTCTTGTGCGTTTGGATCATTCGCATCAACCAAAATATCAAATGAGTTCCGTTTCTTACTTAGTGTTCCTCACACTTCGTATCTTTCGTTAATAACCTTTCACCCTACCGCATATACTATCCATGTGTACAGATACAGTTAGCTCTGCGTAGTAAAACACCCTCCGTCCGTAGCAGTGTTCTTTACTTTTTCTCATTAATATCTTTCCTGGTATGGCTTAATCACAAACACGAGTTGGACTTCTCTGTTGAACTCTTTGCGTTGAGTCAACGCAAATAATTAATCCTCGCTTTCATTTACAAGCAAGTCAACTTAATAAATTAAAATGCTAGTTGTACCAATACCACCGACAGACATGAGTTCCTCGTTTAGTTATTCCACTGGCTTTCCCCAGTGTCTGTGAGGGGCACGCTGATGAAGTCAAGAGTTTTTGAAAATTACATTTCACAACTTGAAGAATTCATCAAACGAACGAATGTGAAAATTCCTTTTAGGAAAATATTTGCTTTGCGATTCCTGTCTGACTAAAAATCTCGTTTACCAAGTCAAACGAACACAAGACGCCAGTTCAGTGTATTTCATAACCGATCCTGATCAAATTCATAACTCATAGTATTATGTATGAGCCACCACTCCTCGTATACATAAATATATTTCCAAAATAAATATCTAATATATATATGCACACACACACATTTTGATCAAACAGACGATGAGTAAGATATCCTCGCATATCTTTGAGCGCCCTTTGTCATGTTTCTATTTGTTCTGTTGTCTGTTACATTTCTATTGAAGATGTCTATCAAGAGGCAATCAAATAACAATTCTAATTATTTATAATGTCGTGTCATATATGTCACAAATGTAATCTTAAGTTGAACCATCATAAAATGATGCCAACAATGCGTGGCCTACAAAACGATAAAAATAGGGAAAGATACTATCGTGAACTATAAACCAGAACTCCTTTTGATGTGTACAGGAACCCAGAACGAAGTACAAAAGCAGCACAACAAAAGGATCTTGACTGAATGTGTGTCCGTCATCTGTCGTTTTCATTATGCCTCATCAAATATTTGGTGAGTTGAATTGAAACATGAAAAGGAAGCGTTTACAAACAACTACTCTCGTCTTCGTCTACTGAGGAAAGCCCAGCTTTTCTTGAAGCTGTACAAGTCATGCTGGTTGTCTTCTTAGAATACTTTCTAATCAAAGAGCCACTCGTACACATTTCAATTCGATTTTCGAGATGAAGTACAAGTACCACAAAATATAATTCAATGTCCTTTTGTTGAACAACGTTGGGCTCTTGGGTTTATATTTACCTACTCTGTGTTAAGGGCGAAAGTTCAAGGAACTTAATGTAAGTAAATGCCCACTGTGTCCTCCAAATCGAAATGATGTATGTTTTTAAAAGTTCTGACCATTTAGGTCGGAGACGATGATACATTGCGAAATAAGTCCATTTCAGAAACTTTTGGAATGTCTGTACACAAGAACTTACTCGTTTATTGATGCACCCCCAATAGTCTAAGTAATCTTTATTTGATCAAGAGAAAGGAAATGAAGATGGAGATAGTTCGTAACCCTTCATTCCGCTCTATCTTACTCTTCATTAGTCTAATGGAGCTTGGGCAATTATTTACGGCTGAACTGTAACACTTTCGTTGTAACACTACCACAACTGCATACTATTGGCTGTAGATGCGACGTACGCAGTTGCACAAAGTGTTAAATCCTTTAGTAGGTGCGTGTGTGTATTTCGAAGTCTCCAGACATTTTGATGTGCTTCTGTTATCTTGGATGGTGAGGCTTCGAATGAATTTCTTGAATACCTACTTATGTTTATCGAGATGCCTATTCGCCGACCCTGAGGTGAAAGTAACGTTGAATGAAATTAGATAGGAATTTCTAAACCTCAATATAACATCAGTGTGCTGGTGTACTCTACACACACGCTGAGACTCAAGTATGGAGGAGCAGGAGAGAGCTATTAGTTGGTAGGTAGGTATGGTTTGAAAATATTTCAGACTTGCTACTTTCTGCTCGGCTGCCTATTTAGAGGATAAGAGATTTCTCTCTCACACAAAAGTACCAAAGGTTGAAGGTATTTACGTAGTGGGGTGGCTTAGAGGTAATTGAATACTTTTAAGAAACTGGATTTGAAAAAAGAAATCATTTCCCAACTTCCCTTGCCTGTCAGTTTTGAAGAGAAAGCTTGTAAAAATTCACATGTGCCTTTGAATATCTTGAAGGCTAAAAATACATTGAAAAGATTACACTTTTCCATTTAAATACACTTATTATTGCACACCAGGAACCTCAAATGACTTGTTGTCCATTGACTTTTAATCAGCTTTGCACTGGAATGAAAGTGAGTTTTCATAAAATATCATTATGCATCTTACATGCATTTGAGGCGCATTTCAATTATGAAGGAAAAACTTGAAACTCGCTTATTTCCTGACAGTACGAAGTTACAATGTGTAGGATTTGAGAACACGGAGTGTATAAATTAATAGAGACAAACTACATGCATGAATTTAAAAGCAAATGTTCGGATACAGTTCACATCTTTACATGTGTATTTGATTTAAGGATTAGGTAAAGACTTAAAGGATTCATCATCTCTCTTAGGGAATATCTCATGTCACTTCAATAAATGACACTAGACTTTGGTTGGATGAAGAGCTCGCCGTTGAAAATGCAGTAACGATTCGCTTCACTTGGTTCCCTTTTTGCTTCGTAAATTACACTTTCATCGATAGAAATTCCGTGCAGTTCAGCTATACGTGTAAGTTTCTACTAGACTAATAATGAAATGTGCATTTTGGGAAAGTGAATCTTGTGTGATACTTCCTGGAGCTTTTCTAATAACCATTAACTGACACTACTTTTGGAATGTTCAGCCTACACTCTGTATCTCGAGTGTGCTTCCTATATTACTAAACATCCTTATCTAGCGTAAGCAAGCAGTAACATTAAAGTGAAATTGGATGAACGAACTAAATAATTTTTGAAATGCATTTTTGTGTCAGTTCAATTTTAGCTGGGAACCAGAGGCAAGGCTGCCTGCTAACAGTTTGAAAGTATTAAGTAGTGCACAACATTCGTTCAGTTCCAAAAGCCGTTTCATGATTCTAAATTCAGAACGACTGTCAGGAGTGCGGAGACAGGCTAGTGGAAGAGATAACTGTCTCTCTATTCCTGTACGGATAGACATTGCAACTGTCTTTCGATGTAGGAAGTATACACATTTAAGTTGTAATGTGAAGGAAGTGAAGAATGCATCTTCAGTGAGCACATTCACCTACATACACATTCCCTCCTTGTGTACTTCGTCCAAATGTTCCAGAATAATAATATGTAACAGGAAAAGCCATGCACAGGAGTAGAGCCACATACACATATTAGTATTTGGATGTGAAATTGAGAGATTCCTGTTTTCTCGGCAGTTTTGGGCAAATCGCCCAATGTTTGCACGATCACTGCCACACTTTCATCGCTTTTTTCCTGTGTAGGCATGAATTCATGATTTCGAAACATGTTCATGCATTGAACTTGCCTGAATTAGTAATGGGAGATGAAATTGAGTTGATGTTGAAAAATAACTATCCGTTAAAAGCCTCAAAACGAGAGAAAACAAGGGTCACTTATATACTCATGCTGTGAAGTCGATTGCTGCCTTGGGATCCATTTCAACCGTAGCTATCACCCTTTCCAACAAATATCGTCAGTGGCTAACACTACTCACAGTGCTAGACGCTAGGGTTAACTTTATAGAAGGCAAACCAGTAAATTTCCTTCTCCGGCTATTTCGATCATGAACTATTTCTACACAATGGCTACATATAGAGTCTACAGTTACAGAGGCTAAATTTGGGGCTGGTGATGAGGATAACCAATTCAGGGGATATCCCTGGATGCATATATCATCATTATTCGCAGTGCACTTGAGAATCCAAAAATTTTTTTAATTCTGGAGACAGGGAGAAATGAAGACGCGTGCCAAGGGCGATGGGGGAGGTGGAGTGTTATTTAGTTCTTCCGAACCTTTTAGCATTTAGCGTTTCTCAGCTCTCATTCTTTGGTGTCTCAGTTTTCACATTCCCAGAAAGACGGCCTCTTTACTCATTAGGTGGGTGCTAAAGTATTATAAAGACCCGATTTTGGCGTTTCGTGGTGGTTTATCTACTTGGCAATTGTCTTAAGTATTTAAGAAGAAAGCAGATGAAGGCACAATATGATTGGAATTGGACGAGGAGAAAGGAATGAAGAAGTGGAGACGGCGTAAATCATTGCAGAACTGATCATTATTATAAAGCAATTTTTGTTAACGACTGCATTTTTTGTGCCATAAAGCCTATTCATTCGTTTAATAATTTGGCAAAGATTGCAGTCCTTTTGCCAAACGACCTTAGAATCGCCCAACCCACATCAGTAAGTAGAAGTGAAAGACCACAGAGAAAGAAGAAAGTTTTTGGAGAAAAGCAGATTGTGTGTGGAGGAATCAAGTTGGTCTCGTCCTCATGTTAGGCGAAACTACCCACTGGGTGGATGTGAGGGAAGTCGGTGGGGGTACAAAGTAGATTAGCTCTTTTGGAGAAAGTGGAACTCATGTATGTATGTATTTCTCTAGTAGTACATTCATGTTCATGCATTTACTCACCAATGAATCTCCGCTCCATTGCTGCTCATACTACTCACACACACATACACATCTAGTATTCATATATGTGTGTTCCCTTCCTCGTATCTCCTCGTCACCTACTTTTACATACACGAAGAAAGCACAAGGTACACTGCTGAAAGGGAAGGAGCTTCCAGGAGGAAGGAAGCTACGGCAGAATAATACTACGTGATGAAAGAATAAGTTGTGCCATCATGTGAAATTGGCACAGGAAAAGGTGAGCTTACTTCCCGTGTTCGTCTTAGTCTACACGGGAAATTTTATTCCTTCCCATTATAATACTGGAACATGATTATGTATGCAAAATTAACGAAAGCTAACATCTTGAATTTTACATGGGATGGGTTGGAGGGGCTCCTCAGAGTTGGCTCAAACTCAGGTTTTATGGGAGGCGGAATTTCGATGTCCTATTTGACTAGATGAATTTTAAACAGGCTTTGCAACAATCCTGGATTAGATGGTAATAAATATACTTGATTGAGGAGTTGGCCATGATCATCGGTGACAGCGACGCGGAGTTGGAAAGGTTTTTGTGACCAATGAGCCAATTGTTGTTTTTCGTGGTGCACAGTATAACCTCTGTTATATAGAAGCTCCACACGGACTAGCTCTGCCAATATTATAGTTTTATAGCATTTTTAACTTGCATAGTACGTAGGGAAAGCAGTGTGGGAATTTGAGAGTGAGAAAATAAAATGTACAGATGGATTGAGCTGACTTGATTTAGTAATCTGGAGCATCGGGACACACAAAATGGATGAGAGAGCGAGAAACCTGAGAGAGTCCTTCACAGCGGAATACTCGATGGGAAAATCAGTAAAGTTCCTAACCTTACACACATCGACCTGGAGATTTCGTGACCACATCTCACTTCAAATAAATACCTTCACTTCCGCTCCACTCCCTACTCTCTCTCTATTACCTTTGGCTGGTAATGGCCACCTGTCATTTCCACTAAGTCGCTATCTCCTTTGAAGGAACAAGTTTTTCAAATTAACTGTCTTCTCGTTGTGGATAAAGAGTGTGTTTTAGTGCTCACGGTTTATCCAAGGAGAAAGCTTGATGAAATGATGTAACAAACTATTATATAAAGACTTCGAACAAAGAGTACGAAAGGAATTATCTGCCTTTTCCGCTCTCACTCTCTCACATTCGTTCACCCCAGAAACTGACACTGACAAGAATGTGCAATTAACTGAAAGACGAATGAATTGTTCTTTCATTGCACCACATGCCGAGGCTGATTACAATAGGAATTGCTTTGAAGTTCAATGAAGAATGAATGTTCCACGTACGAAGACAAAGGTGTGTGTGAGTGAAAGGGAAAGGTAGTGAAAGCATTTGTTGCAAATGACTTGGATCTTAGATGGGCTTTCCCTTGGGTCGTTTGTCGATAGGAAGATATATGTACAAAGGAAACGGTGAATGTAAAGGATGGCGGAGTGAGGTTTGTCTTTTTCATGAAAGAGAGTTTGTATATCATGTAAATCAAAGAGGATAGACGGTAGAACGGTAGGAAAGATGTTTGGGTTTAGGGTAGCAATAGAGATGTAAAGAAAGGATGTTTATAGAATGTGAAATGAGTGGACTTGGCATGTGACAGAATGTTAGGAGGTGGCCGGAAGCAACCGATTTAGGAGATAGTTAGGCAAGAGGTAAAGTGGGTGAGAAGAATAAGATGGAAGGAAGATATGCTGCCCATTACTAACAAAAGTCGCAAAAGAGGTAAGGAGAGAGTGTGTGTGTATCTGCAGTTCTTAGCAAATCCCGTGTAGTATTCAGAGTGTAGTAAGCTGGTAACAGTCGCATAGTCACATAAAGTGTTCTTACACTCATTCATTTCGGTATTAGGAGGGTCTACTGCTGGTGCCAATGGTTGGTGGTTGGTAGGGTTGACTTTACAAGGAGAAAGTGTACTTTAGATTTGGATAGATAGACAATATGAGATGAAGATATGGACACAAGGCCTCTATGTATAGTTGGTAGAGCATAGTGAGTCATTGATGGCCGTGGCAGTAGAAGGAGTGAATGTAGACCACGACGTGAGTTAAACGATAGCCATTATATTGGATGCAGGAGGATTGGAGGAGGTATTGCTTTCTCTTTGCAAGAAATGCCAACTCTTTTAGCCGTCTCAAAGAGATCAACATGATGGGTTTGAAATCCTCCTCCATCACCTCGTTGGATCTCCTCCAACTTGAGTCAAAACTTTGGTTCCGAACTTACTCCCCGTCCTCCATACACTTTCCATGAAGGAACAGTGCAGGGAGTCTTTTACTCACTCTCAAATTATTCAACAATAACCATCTCCGCCCATTCTATTCTTGCTGGAGTCACGACAAAGCTATACACACCTACACACCCTTATACGATATATCTACACGTGTGGTGTGACTATATTTTTATTTTTGTACACATGAAGGTTTTGTTTGTGAGGGTCGCATGTGTTCCGTGTAAGACGATGTAAGTAAGTGCCGAAATGTGTGTGGCTTGGAACAATGCACACAGGAGTTACTATCAGGAGAGCTCTGAGCTCGTGTTCACTAATCTTACTATTCTTACGTGAATTGTGTGTATACACTTTCATTCCCCAAAATTCTAGTCATATTTCTGTTGAATACACAAGGCAAATGACTATCGGACTTAAGCTCAGAACTACATTCAGAATAGACTCAATAGACGTAAAGTTTCGCAAATATTTTGCCAAAATTTTAGTTTTTTTTTGTTCATCCTTTGTGTCCTTTCATGCTTATGCTTTCTCTCCTGCTGTGGTGAACAAAACTAAACTCACCATTATTTATACAACTTGAGTGCGTCTCTGTGTTTTCCATTTTTGTGCAAGCCTTGTGTTACACAAATATATATATAGCAGACATCTTGTACCGTAGCGAATTTCACTTTCATTTGTCATCGCTTAGCCTAAAATTTTCAAAGTTTTCATTCCATTCAGAACAAAAGTGAAGTAGTCATCATCAGAAGTCGTGCCATTGCAATTGTGCATACTAAAATATTTTAAGAGGAGTTTTCTAACGTATGCTTTCACTTTCAGAATGTTTTGAAAGAGAAAGTTGCATGAAAAAGTTTATCATAAACGATATAATCCAAGTTTAGGTGTTTGTTACTGAGTGAGGAAGTCGCTTCGTCCCAAAAGGCAGAGAGTACTTACGAGTAGATAGCCCAATTCGTATTTTTGCAAGATATTTGGATGTAGTGCTTTTTGTTTCTCTATTTCCCATTGCACTCTGGCGAAGTGTAATCTCTTTCCGAGTTGGGATAAATGCTTTCTCTTGTTCTACTCATATTAAAGTATGCAATGCTGTCTTGTTCTTAATTCTCGGTTTCTCGACTTTTTGTTTCTAGTTTGGATCTAGTGCTGTCGGCATTCTCGTGCACTTCAGTATCCGTTTCCTTTGCATACATCTCGACTGCTGTGGCCCCACACCAGGTTATGTGGGGCAGCAACAAAGTGTAATTTATGTTGAGAGACATCAGATATGGGATTTTACAAGTCCCTCAGCTGAGCTTGAACACTGGGAAACTATTTTGTACAAATACAGCTCAGCAACAGACGCATGAAGCAGTCGAGTATTCATCTGGGCCAAGAGTTCTCATACGAAACAAGAAAGTGGTTTTCCTCTTACATTTATTCAGTTTATGACGTGAGATACGGAAAGATGAGAAATCTAAACAATTTAGCACACTCGCACTCTTCACACTCACAAGTAGAGAGAAACATATGGAAATCTTAATATTAAAAAATACTATACCCAGTTTGGAAGTGCAGACGTACACTTAAACTACGTAACAAGCTCAGCTTTCAGACACCAGAATTGCACATTCCGGATGTTAATGTGTCAGGCGATTGTATAGCCAGTTATTTTGTTGGCTGTGGTACAAAAAAAGTTGTTTTTCTGGAGCCAATAGTGTATCTAATGGGACGTTTCGAAACTACACACTAGTACACACACATAGACGTCGGCTTAAGTTGAAAAAGTTCATGAAATCAAGGATATACCTGTGGAGAAAGCATTTGGAATAATAGACAATATCTTAGTAGGTACTGCGCTGAGCTGCTAAAGTTAATGTAAAACGCTTATTTTGTGTCGAGCTGTTTACAAAAGGTTCTCATAAATTATAGAGAAAGTAGCACATAATCTGTCTCTATAACTAAAAGGAAGTAACTATTCCGTTTAAGTTGGTAGGAGTCCTTCGTATCTGGGGGAAATAATAGGTAGTGCCTTAAGTCAGCTAGAAGAGAAAGGAATCCCATCCATCCTCCGCGTATCTCACCGATTCTTTCTCTTATATATCTTTGAGCTGAAAGGCTTTAAGTTATCTTGCAATCTACTTGCCCAAACTTTTACTGCCTACGGTGGATTACTGTGAAGAAAATTTGAGCTAATATTTACACAGGCATTTAAAATGTGTCTAACAACCTTTTTATTGAAGGAAGAAGTTTCTCTCAGCCACTCTAATACTCGTCGTCATATAGTTTTACACTTAATCAGCGACATTTGTGGTGAACGATATTTCGACTTTGCGCTATCAACTGAGGAGTTATGAGGGTAAGTTGAAAGGACAGACTACTTTTATAAGTTTGACTGTAAGTTACGATCTTCATTATTTCTTTGGAAAAATTAATGTTGTGATAAGGTATATTGCTGTAAGGCTTCAAATAAATGACATTATATTATAAGAAATGGGCAGGATATGGTGGTGGTAACAATCTAAGTGGAACAAGGTTAACACACAAATAGGTATAACCTCAATGACCTAACGTAACTGCAGTTTTACTGGTAAGAAGAAGGAAGAAATGAACGTACAGCCAAGTGAAAGTTATAAGGACAGGTAGTGGCTCCTCTATTGCCTGTTCTTCCTCCTGGAAACCTCTTGTTTCGGTTAGAGAAAACACATTCAGCCTTTAAAATCGACTAACAATGTACTTGCGGCCGCGCTTAAAGATTCCTGTAGTATTGTTTCAAGAATCGGAGACGCATACGGTTTGAAATGGAACGCATGGTAAAGATGATGACGAGGAAGG
Source organism: Isotomurus unifasciatus (assembly GCA_034696865.1). Classification (NCBI taxonomy): domain Eukaryota; kingdom Metazoa; phylum Arthropoda; class Collembola; order Entomobryomorpha; family Isotomidae; genus Isotomurus; species Isotomurus unifasciatus. The sequence goes on from JAQIWW010000182.1 coordinate 11,291, forward strand.
GAGGAGGTCTACTTGTTTTCTTTCCTTCACCATTTCAAATGAAATCCATCCGTTTGTTTATTTTGACAAGGAGAAATAGAAATGAGAAACTTGTATGTCTTTGATAATGTTTGAGCAAGACGAGTTGTCATAAAATTTTATTATTGATACAATGGAAAACTTCCTTTTATAGAGTTTCCGTCCAACTGAAAATTTTAAAAGTGGTCCTTACTTTGAATTGTGATGAGAGAGCTTTTCTCCTTTAATGAAACTGACAGTCTGGGTGTGCATTGTTGTATGCTGTACAACAACGTGGAGGTTGTAGGTTAAGAAGTATTAATTAATACCTGAAAGTGGAATTTGAACATGGAAGTATCCACCCGACAAACCACAGCTGGAAGCATTCAGTCTAATTAGTCCCCAGTAGGGTGAGAAATGAAAGCATAACATTGACTGGGTAATGAAACGGCTCACAAAAGATCACGACGAGGATCTTAGTGAGTACTGAGAATCCAGATAAGAATAAGAGAGCTGCGAGTCCTATTGATGTTACTGTTAGGCATTTGCTCGTTATATAAGAACTGCCACTGCAGTGCAGTCCCTTTTTCACACTTGCAGGAAGAAGAAGCATAAGTATTAAACTCGTTTGAATTCTATTCCCTTATTGAGACTTGGTGAAAAATCCATTCAAGGAAAGTGAAAGTTTTAAAATGTAAAATAAGAGGTCCTCAGAGAAAGTCTTTAGCAAGAGGCTCAACGAAGTTAGGGAAGAATCTTGAACGGACACTTATCTCGGCTGATAAGGAAATTGGTCTCTTGTGAGAGTAGTATTCGGTTCATTCATTAAAAGTAGTCTGGCTGCCAAGCAAATGTTCTTGGTTTGAGCCGAGCTTAATCACCCCGAAGTAGGGAGCAGAAGGGAAAACTGCTCCGAGTCACTCTTCCTTCCTTAGTTAGTTACTTGCATACATCTCTCCCAATTGGTATGGTGTTGGTGATCTTCTGCTACTGCTGGAGACAGACAGATTGTAAAATGTTGAATGCAGGAAGGAAAAGAAGGAAGCTTGTGCCATTGAACAACAGGCAGTACTCACAGCAGTGGCATCACAATAAAGGTTGTGAAACTAAAGAACTGAAAGTACTGTGCAAAGATTCACGCAACCCTTCTTCTGCTCTGAAATCATCTCACGTAATAGGATTGTCATAAATCAAGCTGAGATGGATTTCCAGTATTTGTAATTAAAGGGAACGAGGTATATTAATTTTGGCTGCGTTCCCAGTTCTTGAAAAGTTGGTAATTTGAATTTGTGCTGGAAAGCATTAAAAAGTGAGTCTTCTTGATTGTCACGCGAGTGTTTAGGAGAGGATTATGAACGGGTGTAAAATCTGGCATCAACTTTGTTCATGACGGAAATTATATTTGGTATTGACGAGTTGATAGAACACATAGCTATATAATATACGTTTCTATAATGTGCATGTACTCCAGCAGCAGAAGCAGCCCTTTTTCAAACTAAAATCTCAGACATGCAGACACACGGCCCGAAGGAGATGCGTGTTAGGCAAGTAAATTTCTAATTTATTATGCACGTCGTGGAAACTTCAGGAGAGTAATGAAATAAGTGCAATGTGAATTTGATGGGCAAGGAAATGTTCTCAGAATCTTCGGAGACTTGTCTCGACTCGAGAGTAATGCAAGTGGAGGAAGAAAACGCTTTGTACAAATTAATGAGCTAGACTCTTCGTATAGTTTTCCCTTTGCTCATGACTTTTTAAGTTGTTAAAAGTAGACAAATTAATTGCAAGTTCCGTCATCATCAAATATAAGTTTTAATAATTGTGCACACTAAAAACAATTATCACAAGAGCGGAATGATAAAAAAATTAATAGATAATATTTGAAAGCTAGCTCTGAGAGGTAATAAAAGAAATTAATTAAAGTTTTTAACTTTTCGAAAGAATTTCTGATACGATGAGAGATGTAATCATCACGTCTTGCTTCAAAAAAAGAGCGTATGAATGTTCTTTTCATTATAAAGTGGATCTGGAATGTCATAAAGTTTATTTTGCCCGACCTGGCCCTGGTGAAGTAGGAGTCACACAGAAAAATGAGATTTCCTGGGTGTCTGTGTACTGTATACACTCCTTCGAACACTCCACGCCCGTGGCACACGCTACAGACTACCCAGACATTTACTCTGTAAACTTACTAAACTGGTTTGTGTGTGACACTCTCCGTTATGAAGTACCAACCCGGATATTTTAGGGGCAACAAAGACAAAAGAGCAAAAAAATCGGTGTAGTTTCTCACTACCAACTAGCACACCGCAGTGGAGTGTAGTTTGATATAATGTGGAAGAAGAGTTCAACGAACACATAGTATGGTACAATTTAACGGGGGCGAGGTACGGTAGAGAATATATGTATGGAAGATTTGTGAGAGTGAAAGTGTAGGTAGTCTTTACACAACGACCGCCACATCAGCCTTCATTATTACCTTCCCGTCCTAACTTTCTACTTTCCACTGCTACACAACTAAACGAACGTGCGATGAATTGTTGATCATCGTTTTCAAACTTTCTCCTTGAATCACTCCTGTCATATCCCTCTACTGGACTGTTACAAATAAGTGATAAAAGCCTACCATAGGCCACCCTGGAGAAAGAATGAGGATGAAAAATCTCATCTAAAAATCGTCACACTTTATACCTCCTGTTTCTTTATTATTGGGTGCTTTACGATGGAACAATGCGTGGTGGTTCTTTTGCTCTCTAACGATGTTACAATGTAAGCTGGTGAGTTCTTGTGTGAGGAAATCAAGAGTTCAAGGTTGTGGACGTAGTAAAAAGCACATTTAATATAAATGCTAAGCAATAGTGTCTATGCAGCAGTAAAAGCAAGTTAAGCATTCTTCCTCACCGAGTTTACGTCCACAACTTGTTCATATTTAAGTTTGTGTCTTGTCCTGCAGTTGTGGCAGTTCTCATCTATTTCGCATGTGAGCAGCGTACTGTATTATTCTGACGAGTAGATGGAAATAAACTGGGAATGCTTTGACACAATATGAAAGACAGCAGGACCAGTTGGTCTCTTACAAATTCATGAGCTTTGAGTTATTGTTCTCTTGTAAAATGTGGAGAAAGTAGGTTTGTAGTGCAGACTGATTCGCTTTACAAGGCTTCACAATAACCAAGAATAGAAGAGGTGGTGAGTTGGTGAATGTGTGTGGAATATGTTTACAGCTTCGCGTATATATCTCTCCTAGATTATCTTTCTGGACAAATGCAACATGTTACACTAAACTACATGCGTCCTTTCCTCTTTACTTAACTCGTGATTTGTACTTTCTACTTTCTCTGCTTCATACTGTCGTGGTCAATTAACAAATTGCATCTAATGGTGAGTGTGAGTGCAAGTAAATAAAACGCTGCAGGATGTGAACCACAGTGACATTAATAGTATGAAAATTTTATGTAGTTTGCAATTTCCTCATATACAAAGTTAAATAAAACGTAGGACCTTGGGAACAACTTTGTTGCGTAAATGAAGACTGGCAGCGGCCTTGTGTTGAAATATATACTCCTTGAATGCTTCCTGCTTCTCAGCGTAAATGATATGGTTTTTCAATAATCAAGAAGTATAGCTATGCTGAGCTGAAACTGCAATGCTATAGGGAATATCATTAACAAGGATTTTATTTTTCACATTTAGCATCGAGGAATAAGACTTTGTTAGAAAGTGATTGAAAAAGTTTTTTATGTGAAATGCAGTCAGAGTCAGAGTGTCTCCGAAGGAGTTAAAGGGATGAGCCTAAAAGTCCTCTTGTGAGCCTAAGCATGTCTATATAGTCTGTATAGTCATCTTACACTGATCGCATTTTATTACCGAACGGAGATAAAACTTATTTTTTGATACATCTTTGTTGAATAGTGAGTTGAGTAAGTGTAAGTAAAATTACATAAATTTTGCCTATTAGAAAAAGCTTTTTCTTTCTAGTGAAGTCGCACGGAGTTTTATGAGTATTTACTTCTTAAGCTAAAAGAGAAACCCAATCGCAGACATAACTTTGTTCTGGGAGGGATATTGAATGGACTCACTTCGACTGATGTTCACTGCTGGACTCCTCTGGACACACTTGTACAAGTTATGGCATGGCTTGCTGTACTCGACGTCCTTCAGAAGACAACGAGTCTGTGAGAGAAACGATGAAAGGGAAAGCAATGTGTGTAGCGTAAAAAACAGAGTGTTTCGGGAGCAATGGAATAAATAGCTGGGAAATAAGGATGATGCTGATGTTGCAGATGATTGCAAATAGCCCAAGTACCCATTCTTTGCTATTCGATACTTCCAGTTGATTCTTTGTGAATGGCGTAAATGGCTGTGCCCTCTATAAGCAAGCATAACCGTAAAAGTGGATACAGTTAGCAGTTTTCGGTTTCAGTATATCTGATTGAGGAAAAAACATACCGATGGACAAACCATAGGAAATCGTACAATAGGAGTTGGAAACTCGAGTGTTTTTGTCTGAAATCCAACACAAGCTCATCGTTTTCTTGTAAGCGTGAGTTGGAAGTTCTATATGATTGGACGAGAGTTGTAGTTTCACTGTTTTACCTACTTTTGGTGGTCTACTGAAGGATTGAGAAAATCCCACATACCTACACATGTCCCGTCGACTGAACGAGTCGGCTGAAACAGACAGACTAGAGGGAAAGTAAAGACCGGAACTTTTTTATGCCTCCAGAGATAGTCACGGCTCAGAAATTACCGAATTTTAGTCATAACTCTTTCTTCCCTAATATTTCAATTTCATTCTTTTTTCTCCTCTGTTTTGAAAAACAGCTCTCTCAGTACGAGTTTCCTTCTTGGGATCAATTTGTTAGGAGCTTTCTGAGGAACGCCTAAAAGTTTGGAATACTGAAAGGGGCCGAACTCCTCACCCTACCTGTCTCAATGACAAAACATGTACTTGTTGACTTTCATTGCTTTCACTCAATCAACTGCCACTGCACAAATTGGCTTCAAACATACAACGACTTTACGTCATATGCCAGTTCAAAGTTGAATCCATTTGGCATGCATTTTGTGTAGGAGTTTTTTACAGTCCACCAGGTTCATGTTTGCTTCCTGCTCACTTTGTCTCTTCCATTCACTTCATTTCCTTCGCGAGGAACACTAAAGAGTTTCTTTCACAGCATGGGTACCCTCATTTCTGCACTCTCCTTCAATCTTCCCAAATAGTAGATTACATTTACTCATGTGCCTGTTTTTTCAAGCAGACAATACAAATGGACTAAGCAGTATACACACAAAGGACATGGCACACTCCTTATGGGGTTTTGGGTCCCCGCG
>JAQIWW010000183.1:0-16612 GCA_034696865.1 Isotomurus unifasciatus
GTTTCCAAGCTTAGCTGGTTTCAAATGATTAAGCATAAAACACAAAATCGGAGTGGAAAAGTTTATTTTGAAACTAGATTGGATTTAGCCTATTCTTGGCTAAACCTAACCTTTGAACTCAAATTTGACTTAAGTTCCTAAATAAGAGATGGATAGTTGGTTAACATGCAAAATTTTACGTGTCTATTGTAACAGGGAGCTGAGATATGTTCAGTTAAACATCATGTCAATAAACTACAAACACTCTCTGTAGGAATGTCTGTGTGCGAGTTATTCCTCGATGAGGATTATTGTAGAATTTATTAATTAGTTTCATGAATACGTAAATAAATCATGAGTGCAAGTAGAAGCGCCACAGAAGAATACGAGGAGGAATAACAACTAAAGTGCGTATAATAACGGGGCTGTGGAGAAAGTTGCAACTTGGCCAATTGTATAAGTTTTTGTGGTAAAAGTTCGATTTTTTATACATTCTTATTACACCCCAACTTTTCAATCAACATTTCTCATGTATGTATTCGGAAGGAAGAATACTAACTACACTGCGAGTAACTAGGAAGGCGAAAAGTTTGTATTCTTTAGTTGAGTATTTTTTGGAGAGTAGGAGATAATTGGGTTGAAATTGAATAATAAGAAAGTTAATAATGAAAAGAGTAATCGAGCTAAGTTATCTTTTAATAGAATAGTATGGAAGCGAGGAATACGGTAGACGGTAGGCACACAGAGTTCTGGAGAAGGGTTACGCGTTGGATTAAAGTGCGATGATGACGGAGAAAGGAAAGAAATAGCCAATCCATGTTTTATGAATGTCCCCTACTAGCTAGTCTGCCTTGCCGATGGGAAAGAGTTTTTAGCTAAAAATATTGTTTTGATGGAGGATAATAATTCAGTTGTGAAGGTAGGAGAAAGCATGGAAGGATCCCCGCCGGTGAAAAGGTAGATGGGTATGCAAAGATAAGTTGTTCCGGAGCAGGACTTTATCTCCGGACCGTCGAAACGTGAATAGTTGATGATGCTCATGAAGGGTTTTTACGGCCACCATAGGAGCATATAACTTGGCATTCCTTTGCAAAGGATAACAGCCTCATGGGTTCTTATTCTACCTTCATCTTCTTGGACCTTCCACTTCCACCACGAAGAATGTACGAACACCGTGTCTCTCCGCCCAGAAAGACGCACACTGTTTTCCTTTTATAGTTTGTCTCTCGATGTTTTATTCAACATAATATTATCCTACAAGAGTAAGTAACCAAACCTCCGCAGATGCACTTTCTCGCGGACGTCCAACTTTCAATATTTGCTCAGACATCATCCTACGAGATACTTACATGAATTCTCGTGTAGTTGGAGGTGGCCAGATGTAGGCTGGGGGTGTAACACGAGTGTGACATGTTCATGGACACACATTACACACACATAGGGAAGAAGTACAGAGGTATGTGGACGTATATATTTATGGATGAGGAGAGAGAGAACTGGGTCAGAGTGTAATTTTAGTGAAGAATGAGCTGTGAACAAAGCGACAGGGTGAGTGTATGTGTGTGTCTGTGTGTGTCTTTATGAGGGCAGCTGAGATAAATGAGACGTCGTCTCTCAAGAGCCATAAAAGTGAAGGTGGGGCGTAATATTAAGAGGAAGGACAATTTGTGCATAATATTTCATGAATCTTTTTTCTTTGTATGCAGCCGGAATTCTGTGGAGAAAGTGGGCAAGAAAGAGGAGTGGTGGTTTGTGTGTCCCTTCAGACTTATTCTCTCGTCGCAATTCCACCACCAGCACCACCACCTCCGTTCATCCGAAGACATCTTTATGAGGAGAAAAGACGGAGAGGGAGTGAGTTGGAAATCCGAAGGAACTATCGTCAAATGTGCCTGAAGGTTTGGTTTGAGTTGGATAAGAAGTGGAAACTTAGGAATCAGAGTTGAGATGGATGGATGGATTTTTCGGTTTTTCGTGTCGACTGTACTCTTCTCGGGAGTCGTGCTCCCTTCCCATTTATTTGGAATTGGTGACACGCGTAAGCACTTACAAACTTTCACTATCATTACTGACATTTCGGTTTCCTGATTTTTCATAAATAGTACTATGCCGTCTGAAACGACCATGCAAATTCTGGGGGAGGAGGAGTCCTAATTGTTGTCCTCCTTCCGTGGAGAAGAGTGGTGAAAATTGTTGAAATTGGCATGTGGTAGGAAAACGTGTAACGACAGACGTGGAGGAATTGGAAGGGATTATTAATAAGGAAGTGCAGAAATGGAAAGGGATAATATGACGCGGTGATTCGTAGTGGGAATTAAGAAAGGTGACTCGAGAGGCAGCGGAGGGAATGAATGAAGACGGGAAATCATTTCCTGTTTCAGTGTGGAGGTTGAGGTTAGGAAGGGAGTAGCTAGCTGTCTCTCCTGATTTCTTGCGGCAATTTGTCACAAGAGAGAGAGAGAGAGAGAGAGGTGGCCCAGAAGTGATATGGCGTATTGAATGGGAGATTTGGAATCCGTACAAAAACCGCAGCTCTCCCAGCTAATTCCACAATGAAATTCCCTTCTGGCAGGTTTAATGAGATTTTGAAAATCTCAGCATATGCAAATAAGTCTCCCTGGGTGAATGCTAATGAGATACTTGCCTTTGTTTTCCACCCGAAATTCAAAAGTCTCCCACTACTGAGGAGCAGTAGTTATTGACTTGGTCATTACATCAGAACTTACTCGAAATGGAAACGATTGGATTTAATGTTCATAGTTCAACTTTCCCCATTGCTTGAACTTCACAGATTTAGTTGTTCTAGATGCTCTCTCCAGCATTTGAATGGTAGTTGGCTCGAGTCTCTTACTTGAAATCGCATGCAATAATAGATCGAAATGTAATAAGGTGTATAATACTGGAAGATTAGTAGAGAGAGAGAGAGGGACAGAAAGGAAGAAACAAGTCTGTCTACCTTCGAGTGGAATTCCATTCGAATTCCCGAAGAGACCTCCATCGAATCCCATCAAATATCGTTTTCTTCGGACGAGAAATCTCTCATTCCTCGCTAATAGCTCTACAGATGGATGTTCTCTGTCGAGAAATACATTCTTGTACATTCATACATTCACACTACTCTAAGACTTTCTCCCGGCAACTGCCAGCCACTCCTATCTCTCTAGAGACGTGCTACTTTACTCCCACTAAAGAACACACTACCCATTGAAATGTATTCAACTGAATGTTAACTTTTTCCCGACTGTGGCACTTTTCCTCTCCTACTTTCTCTCTCTCTTCAAACACGCTGAATTTTCCTTGTTTGAAATCCTCGATTTTGATTGAGCAAACGTATCCATTCGTGCTACAAAACTTGTGTCTGAATCCCGAGCATAATACTCACTCACTCAGAGTGAGGAGTCAATTCAGTCCGTGTGTCTGCATGTAGCTTATGTTTTCTTGGCGGAGAAAGTCCATAAACAAAACTTGGTATTCCTCATGACGTGACATGGTAAACTAGATCTACTAAACTGATGGATGATTCCAGGATATAACAAAATGAGACTCCCTTCGCTTCACTGGAGTTTCAACTTTTCACTGAAGAGGATGAGATAAGTCCATCGTATGGAGGCAGTGGTGGTGAAAGTTAACTCTTTCGCATCTGATGTGTGTGTGTGTGTGTGTGCAGTTTATTTTGCAAAAACCTAACTGACTGAGCTGAGCGATTCGTAGAACATGCAAAGAAGGGAATTCAATTTCACTTTGGGGGAAAGTAGTCTGCAGTATAAAGTATAAAGTAGCATCATCGGAGTACGGAGAGTCAGTTTTACTTTCTTCGCTGTGGAACCATCCTCCTGCCTTTCTTATCTGTGACGTGTAGTAGTTTAGCTCTCGGTCGGATCTTCTTCTCGACGGCAGCCTATTGTTCATCATGACAATCATTCCCTACGGCACGTCTGTACCTTTCATCCAACTACTTCTCACCACCCACCCTTCATCATCATCATGAATGCTCTCTTGTTGTTCTAAAGGATATTACGCTCCTCCTGGACTACAATAAAAGCTTAGCTCCAGATTCACTAATGCTCTTTGAAAAATTAAACTCGTCTAGCAAAACCTTTTTATCTGTTTGTGCTCCCTTCTGTTGATTGCGTTTTTTGACCTCCTTTAGAATTAACAGAGGCAGAGTAAAACATGAGATTAGTACTTTGCTCCTTCCAGCCTTACTTAATCCTAACAGAGTCTTTATACTTCTTTTTGCATATCCCCCTTGTACAATTAAATTATTAGGAGCAACCATTAGCCACACCGGGTCCCTGTGTGTTTGTGTTTCCCAACTTTTTGTATGAGATGTTATGTCCTTTTGTCGTAGTCTCGTAGAATTACACACGTACTGGTAGGAATTCATCCAGGAGAGAGTTCGACATGCTTCGAGTGTTCGAGGAAAAAAGTAGTGGGTGGGTTGGCGTTTGATTAAGCGGATTTAGTAAGTTGGGGAGAACAATAAATTTTATCTATTTTGACTAGTTGAGTAAACTTCAAAGGAAGGAAAGAGGAGAGCAAGTCTTTATTTATTTAGACTGGGTGCAAAATAAAATGCTTGACAAAGTTCTTTCCAAAAACTAATGAAGGAAGTCTGAGGAAGAAGGTAGGCGAAGAAGATGGATTAGGTGGCTTTGTGGGTGAAAGTTAAAATGACTCGAGGTACATTAGGAAAGGTGTTGGAAGGAGAAATAGATTTACGTTCGCACACAAACCGATTGGCGATGGGCAAATAGAAGAGAGGTGATTTACTCTGAAACTGAATTTGTTCATGGTTAAGCCTACCATCACACCTTTTCCCTTAACTAACCGATTGGCGGCGATGACCAGGGAGAGAGAGAGAGAGTAAGTCGTCGGAGAAAGTGGTTGAGATTAGAAGACGTAGCTACTAAAGCCGCGCGATATCTGTTTGCTTAAAGCTGCGAGGAGAAGGAAATTAGCAGTGAAAGAAGGAGAGATTCTTTGAGTCTGCAAAGGAAAACTTTTGTCAGTGACGGATTGAGAGTGAAAGTAGAAAAACGGTCTTCATCTCAAAAGAATTGGTAGAGAACGACCGCAGTAGCAAGTCACAATTCTCAAAATAAGCATTTCTCTCTTTGGGTCAAATTGGACCGCAGCACACCAACAGGAATGTATGAAATAAGCCTTTCTATTGTGCGAACAAAGACCTTCACAGCATTCCTTCTTCTCATTTCTCTTTGCTTTCTTTCCCTCTTCTGCAAAAATAAATTAACAAACCAATTCACGCTATGAAAGGAATAAAATAGGGCACACTGCGCTCCCGGCAATTCACTCCACTAACTACGAACCAAGTCATTAGAATCAGTTCTTTTCGCAAAAAGTCTTATCGCCTTGTTAATTCATATAGTTCGTTGAGCCTCTTATTAGGTGTCCGTGCAGGAAAAGATAAAAGTTTCTTATCGAATGCTGTCATCAAGGGTCTTTCCTTCACACGTTCATCTGTACTTATAGTGTCGCAGCTCTTAGATCCTCTTACTTAGACTCACAGTGTTCGTCATTCTTGCGTACATAAGTAATTAAAACCTTTACCAACTGAATCCTTTTCTGACTTCCTTTCTGGAAAACTTGTTTTAAAAACTTTCTGCTTCGGAAGTCGAAAACAATAATTGATTTTTTAAGGATGAATTTGCGGTGAACCTACACCTTCCAAACAAAAGTTTGCACAAACTATCAAACTACACACAATTTAGAAACAGAGAAAGTCGTGCAATAAATAAGCGTGAAGTAGGAGGTAACCTGAAACTTTGTTTCCTCCTTTTCCTTAATTAAGAAAACCATAAAACTACACGCAAAATTTTGGTTTACCTCTTGTTCTCACTGAAAACTCTGAGGTCGATGAGAAATATCGTAGTGGGTTACACACAATCCATGTTCGCCTGAAAGTTCTATTTATAAATTACTCGGGAATTAATTGATCGTTGTTACCGTGAATTTCGGAGTAAACAGATCTCGTCACTGAGAATATTTTGACCTTGATTTGGTTGCTAAATTTTAAAGTGAAAGGTACGCGAAGGAGCTTCGAGAATTTTTTCCAGCACAATCTGAGTTTCAAGTAGACTACCTCGCCATGCCATGGGATTAATATAAGTATGGTTAGCACAAACCCACAACACTCGAGTCTCAAAGAATGCAAAGAACGTGAGACATTTTTAGAATTTCTCAAACCGAAGGCAAGAACTGTTGTGTCAGCCATATAATTGATTGACATGTAGAGTGCGAATCCCGGGCATTATTTGCATTGTGTAGTTAACGGACTAGTATTTCTCAATCGAGCAATTTGAACGCACTACATTGTACACTTGATGGACAGCAAGGATACGGCAATTGTTACAATTTACAACTCTACTACTACTACTACACTCGCTATTCCCACGGGGAAAGTATGTTGATCGATCACACAGTGTCCAACTTGTCATCATCTAGCATGACATCGTAATTATAGCTCAAAATAATTCAAATAATGTACTTTGTACAGGTAAAGTGTATCAGAAAGCCATAATTTTTGTTAATGCGTGACAAAACATCGAGTTTCTTAATGTTCTTATTACATTTAACTGTATGAAATGATTAATGTGGGGGGGGCGAGTTGCTGGAGTATATAAATGAAACATATAATAATATTAGATCATTCGGTCTCCCCTAAATAAATGCATCAATGGATTTATGTAGCGGTCACATATGGATTCTTATTTTAATGAAGCAGTGACGTGCCACGGGTCAATTAGGCCCCGCAGCCAAATTACTCCGAGGGTAGTTTGATGTTGAGGGATTAGGGGAACCGAATTTTCACTTGAAATTGGCATTCAGTAAAAGAAGAAGGATGTGCAGCAGAAAGGAAAGTTTACACAAATTCTACCCTCAAAGAAAGGTCGTAAATTACTTAATACAGCCCACAGGGTCTGAGCGCGTCAAATTCAGGGGAATATTTAATAATTTCGCAGTTTGGTATTGGTAGTTGGTTGGTACACAATAACACATACACAGGGAGAAAGGAACATTCAAGTTATTGTCTGAGGGATTAAAAAGCACTTTATCCACGAATATATCTCATTGCTCGCTCCTGGTCTATTCAGGCTGCCTTATCTGAGAGCTTAATTCCATCCAAGTGTGCTTTAAACTTGAAAGAAGGAGAAGAATGCATTTGGGGATGTGTAATTCAAGTAGGAATTTAGGTGGATGACGGATTGTTGATTACTTTTATATGCCCGAGTAGAACTTGATTGTGGTGAAATAAACTTTATAGTGCAATGCAGAGGCGATGTAATGTCCACAGTCCTGACACGCAATTAGAGAAAAGTTTCATGAAATTGTAGGAGAGCTAGCAGCAGTGTGGAGCTAGAGAAAGTAATTTCTACTTGGAAATCCACCGCAAACTTTATCCACCCATGTTTCCCTTTTCATGGGCCTTGCACATTAGTGAGCACTTTGTACGACCATCAGACATCCAAATGTTCATTTGATTCAATCGATCACAAATTAAGCCGTAAACGTGGAAGAAGAAGCGGATGAAAGGTGAGGGAGGGAGGGAAAGTGAAGGAAATGATCCCATGATGAACCTTCTCCCTTGGGGACGACTGCTCCACCTCAACACCACGTCCATCTAGAATCCAGAGAAGAGTGCTGTGCAGGTCGTCTCGCTACCCAAGAAAACTTTATTACTTTCTCCAATTGCAAAGGACTTTATATGGAGAAAGAGCAATATAACCAGCCTTATCGTACATTCCTCACTAAACAATAAAATGTCCCCTGGCTCTCCCACGTCTATCTGGCTATCTACCTATCCAACAATGATCTTTCATTTCACTTAAACCGTCCTATTAACCCGTGCGATTCAGCACACAAAATGTAAGACTATAAAATGTGCGTCAGAAACAACATGTTTTTGTTTTCTTTTTCCTCTGAAATATTTTATATCAGCCTACCACAAATAAGTATCGCACGCTTATGGTATTAGTCAGGGTGGCACGGATAAAGGAGAAAGTAAGTAAGTTGGTAGTTGGCAGTGTGAAGATGTTGTAGGCAGTCTGGACTGGAGTCCAGTAATGAAAACTTGGCGTAAAGAAGCACATTAGGGGTAGTCAAGTACCTGAATGTGAAATGAAGGGAGTTCTGCTCCTTGTTCTCCCCATCTTTCAAAGTTGTCTTGGCTAAGCTGCTGCTGCTACTAGTGGCCTAAGTAAGACGAGCACATCATCATGTAGGTAGGGGGATAAGACGAGAGAAAAGTCGCTTCACCCATCAGATGCTTCCAAATGACACAACTCTTTCAAGTACGGTGATTTGAGAGGATTCGATCACGACCAAATCTGATGTCCCATTAAGCCCTTCTCTCTCTATCTTTCTCCCCTTCCCCATTTCTTATAATTATAATCGATTAAGCTAATGAACATTTAGGAAATTGTAAAGATCTATTCAACCTCTAACCTGCGAAGTCACGTAGACTTATCCATCATTCTCATTTTTGTGTAAATGACTTTCATAATAAAAGCTGATTTTCCCATCTCAAACACTTTTAGTATTTCATGGAGTAACTTTCCAGCAATAAAATCTTTCCCTTTCACTGATGCGGCGTAACGGCATTCAGGCTCATTCATCGATGCAGTTAGGCCACGATTGATGTCATGTTTAATGGTAACGAGGCACTAGGCAAGTTTTAGAAGCGAGACTCCCGAAGACGATCCACCACTGCCGCGAGTAGCATCACCACTGCCATGCTTAACTTTGTAAATTATGAAAGAGAAAAACTTCCGGGGAATGATTCATCATTATGTAGAAAGTAGAAAGAGTTAAACTAATAGACTCTTTCGAGATTCCATTATTATTGCTTTTGTGCTTGACTCACTGTAATGAGAATTTATTGGAGAAATTTCTTGGACAAACTCGTTCAACCGGGTTACGCATTGATATTTGTTACGAGCATTGCTGGCCAAGGCCAAGTGGATATAAGTGTAGGCTGCTTTCACTTACACACGCTGGCATCATACGTGATAAACAAGATTTTTACTTGAGGGAGAGTAAAAATTGATTAGACTAATGACTGGGAGGACATTATTGTGTAGTGGTGCTGAGGAGACAATAATTGATCTGATAAGAAGAGGCGTTGAGAATTTATGTGAGGGAGTGTGGAACATCTGTACTCACTACTGGTGGTGATGTGATAGTAGTAGAGAGTAGAGACCCTTCTTCCTCCGCCGGTTATGTTGTCACGAATCTTTGGAGGCAGCCCAAGGAAGCTGAGACTACACTTGTTTTGCATGTGTTCTGATAAGAGTAGGAAATTTTGGACAAGTTCCATTCGAGTGGAGGAACCACAAGAATCCAGCCAAAGTGCGGTGCGATGATGAGATTACCACACTAAAGAGCCCAGCTTTACTTGCATGTAATTTACGTTGGGCAACCCTGAACCGTAAGATTTAAAGGGCTCAAGTTTATCACATTAAAAGAGAAGAGACGGTGTGCATTCATATTTAGTAAATGAGAAGCATATGCCGGAGAGTCTCGTCTTCTTCTTAACTTTAAGCCCTCTTCTACAATTAACAAGGAAAGTTTGGAATGGGAAGTGTGCAGTTTTATAATACCATAACCATTTAAGTTATTGAACTCTTGGAAAATTATTATTATTATTGCACGGAACGAGGACGTAGTTTGTGCAAGAAAGAATAAGTACCTGAGGAGGACTTATTGTTATTTGGAAGAGCTACTTTCATACAGATTTGCTCTGAACAAGAGTAAGCAATAAAAGTAATAACTGTAATGACTCCAACCGAGCAAATAATAATTCTCCACTCAGAGAAACAGTTCAACGATTGTGTTTTGACAAAGTTGTGTATTTATTTCTGGCAGTAACAGACGGCAGAGTATTTTACTGTCGAAGTATTCTCATAAACTTACAAGTTGGAAGTGTTTTATACTCTCTCGCTCTCTACTATACTGTAACTGTATTGATGCGTCATTTCGTTGTGCCTAAAAGTTTGATCCCGATGTTCAGGCAGATGTCAAAAGGATTTTAAAATTACTCAGATTATCTTTAAGGAATAAATCCGGCTGACTTGGATGAAAACGCCAGTATGAAAATGGATTTGAATCAATTTCATTAATTTGAGTTATGAAGTAGAGAGAGTATAATGAAAGTATGAAACCACACAAGCGAGACTACTGGGAGAGATTTCGTAGCTCGAGGCTGTAATTTCACTGGCTGGTCGGCTGGTTTGGTGGAGAGAGAGAGAGACACCCTCGTCCACCACGGGCGTGTAGTAGTAGTGTTGTAAGTGGAAGTAGCAGTATAGTAGCAGTTTTAATAAATCTTTCAAACTGTAAGAAGGGAGAGGAGAAGGAAGGGAAAATTATTTATCGAAAACATGCACAGAGAAATGAGAACAAAAAGCCCCTTTGCTATTCTCTCTTTGGATTAATGAGATAGTCATCATCATCGCCGTCGTTCTTATCAATGAGTATCCCAATGGCTATGGTTATTATGATAGAGTAAGTAAGCAGAAGAATCGGCAGCATAAGTCTTCTCAGGGTTGTCTTAAATTGATTTACATGGGCCAGCGGTGAAAGTCGCTTTGTTCTATTCAATAGTAGTCATTTATTCGAATGGTTTGTGTGTATATCCATCCGTGGACTTGGAGATTAGTAATCTTGTGCTTTGTGAAGATACGTCAAGTCAAAACCTGGGAGTTATTAGTTTCTGTTGGACTCGTAGAGGCTAGAGTTAGAACTGGTAGACGTAGCATCAGTGGAAGCGACTCTCTCTCTTTCTCTCTGACTGAGTAGAAAGAGGGAAAGGAAGTTGTCTGGGAGGATCATCATTCATTCATTTCATAAAGTTATATGGGCTTGTCAGCCTTTTACACTCACATTTTAATTTATGGGGAGGCTACAACAAGAAGAACGAGTTTTCCCTTGGGAAGATATTATTACTGTAATGATGATTATAATATTAATGTAGATAGACAGCCTATGTCGTGTACTTAGCTCGTTGTTGTATGCATTATGCATAGTGTAAACCACACACGTTGGTTCCTTCGTAGAGACATTGTATGCAGTTAATTTGGTGATCTCCTTTCCCTCACACTGTCAACATGCTTAATATGAGTCATTAATAAAGTCACTTTCGCTGTCGTTACTCGTACTCCGGGTCGTCTGGTTGTTGTACATGTCTCTAATAATTTGACTGTGGGTTTGATGATAGATTTGTGTTCGACACCCTTGGGACTTCACAACCAAGAGATTCCCGATTCTGCCTTGTCAGCCAGCTCCTTTTATGTCAACTCTGTCGGACCGCGGACGGCCAGGTGAGTTCCCTTTCCACGGTCTATCAAAATGCTTCTCGCGTGACAATCATAGCGCACAACCTCCCGTCCCCCCAACCCGCAAATACTCCAGCTTAGTAGGCTACGGTAAGGCCCCATGATAAATGTCCACATGTACTGTGAGCTAGGGACAAATATTCAACGAAAGAAAGCTTAGAATTTTATGACAAGTCGTAAACTTTTCAGAGGATGCATAATAATATTTTCATCATATAGACATACGTGTTTTTGCCTAGAGTAGTAAATTTTTTTTCCAACTACCCTTATCGTATTCATTCTCACAAAACATGAACTACCTAACATATTACATCAACTTGGCTGAGTCCTTTCATTCGCTTTACGTGAAATATGTCCTCACTCTTTTCGTTGTTACACCATCTTATTCAATATTCTGACTACACATAAACTTCCCATTACGCTTGCACTACCACACTAGGTTTGTCAGATTCCTACTCACTTTATTGCCGCTACTTCAACCTACTTCTTATATATGTCTGTGTATGTATCACTGAAGGTACGTATGGTCTACCAAAATTGTTTCCTTCTTCCCTTGGGCTCAGGGAAATGCAAGGAAGTTCAAGTAGAGAGCTGCTGTTAGTTTAAGTAGGATTCATTCACTTCAGCCTTTAATGTCCCCAGTATCGTTTTATTTTCCACAAAATCTATTTTAGACTGCGATTTATGCTCCTGATGCAATAATGTTGGTCTGGGTATGCGAAGTGCAGATAATACTGTAGCAGAGTGAGTGAAAGCACAGCCACGAATTTCTAGTAGGCTAGTACGTAAGTACTTCTCAAGTAAGTAAGGAGCAAGGAGCAAGCAATTAGTAAAAGTGGGAAGGGAAAGAAGGAAAAATGTGGAGCTCGAAATCAAGTTCTTTTAATAACAAGGTGCTCGTTTGACCCAAGTGTAGTGTGACATATGATTATTATGGGTAAAAGGAAGTTGAGGAGAGAAATATGAGTGGGTGGGTATCGAAGAAAGCACTACGTTTTAATAATTATCTGATTATTCGCTCTTATCGCAAATCTCCTCAGCACACTTCCTCTTTGGCACCCTGCGACTTTCCCCACGAAACAAGAGTAGCACACAGGAAATAAGCTCTGGAGAAAATGCAAAGTTCATGCGACCAGAAAAGAAGAAATGAACGAAATGCAGAGTGCGCAACCCACCTTATGTGCCTGCTTAACTCTGAACTTCTTGGAAAGCGAATGCAATCAAATAATTTTACTGCCCATAATCTCTCAAAATCGAAGGCTACTTTTTTTCTCCTTGAGTTTAGATTATATTGAGGAAGAGTTTTACAGCAGAAATTCAAGATTTGTGAGGAACGATCTCTCATAAAATGTAAAGTAGAGGTATAAAAGCTTTACATCATGTGAGCTATGTGTACAATCGGGGAATGTCATGCTGTGTCCGTCGCATATGAGAGTGAAGCAGTAAAATCGTAAGTCATTTGTACCGAAGGGAAATTAGTTCTTCAGTTATGACTAGAGAAAGCAAATGCGTTTGGAAGGACTGGAGGAAATGACTTACTGGAGGAATGAGTGTTGGTAATGATTGGAGTAGACAAAGTGAGTGAGAGTCAGCCTGGAAGTTTTGTATGAGGGGAAAGGTGAAATGAGTTCTTGAGCCGCAGCACGCAATATCCGATGTATATATCCTACTTTCCCTGTTTGCGAGATATCTTCTCTCACCTCTTCCCACCACCACCACATCTACTTCTACTGGTTTAGCTGTGGGATGTATTTACACAAGTCACAGTATCATGTCAACCTCAGGATGATATCCCTTAGAGAGATCTGCCACGCTAAATTGCCACGAGTTGGCTTAGTAGTCCAAATCTTTCCACGCCGAGTTGATGTCGTGCTGCTGGGATGACAGAAAGTAATTTCACTCCTCACTCTCGTAACCTAAGAACTCATTTTCTCTACGGGTTATCTACATTTGAATCTCTAAATGTACGAATCAGGATCATGATTACTCACGGACATTCCTTTCCTGTGATTTCCTCCGAATAAACACCCTGCCACTGAGTTGCTTATATCCTCAGAAATGAGTTAGTGTAAATGACTTTATTTAAATTCGCTCACACTGTCACACCTACTTAAATGACACTTGTGGCAAAACTTCGTGAAGATTTTATACTATGTCTGCATAGGTAATTAGACCAATCTACTTTCTTCTTGAACTGTCTAACTTGGATTCTAGTCTTGAGTCTTGATGGGGCTGAACCCTTTCTTCGTAAAAAGGATACTGGCTGAGTGAAGTGTAAGATTTCGTAGACTTGAGATGTACTTTAGAGTTTAGAGGGAACAAGTCAGAATCAATTTTGCATCCACAGGCTTTCTAAAGATTGGTCATGGCATGATTCCCAAATCCAATAGGATTTTGTGGTTAGCGCGTTATCATCATTACCTATACAGAGAGAGTAGACAACTCTAGACTTTCATTTTTAGTCTTTTCTGATCGTCATTCGGTGCTTTCTTCATGACTCACTGATCTTCACACGTCTTCTTCGGCAAAGAATGAATGAAAGCTGTGGATTACTTTATACGCTACGCAGTATTCCCGTTTCAACCTTCCATTAGCTCAGTCAGCACTGTGTATCCCGTAGAATTCGTTTAGGGAGAAAGTATGCTTACAAAAGTCAGCTGCTTATCCACACCACCCCCACACTTGATCATTTGTGAATAGGTTGTTCATGATATAATATTCAACGAGCGTAATGCATTAGCCAGCTCTTTCCCCTCCTGTCTGTCTGTCATGGTGGAATGGAATAGTTAATTTTGATGCTTACTTCTACTCTCACTCCTGCTTATGTTTGTTCTATGTGTAAGAGAAAGTTACTTCTTGCGAAGGCTGTTGAAGAATTCCATCATATTGAAAAGTGCAGAGGAATGCATTATGAAACCAACACTACACACGCATACGTGCTACACAACAATCAACAAATGTATAGCTGTGTGTATGTATGTATTATTCGTAGCATCCCAAAATGGAGTATGACATAATGGAGAATGTGAAGTAAGAAAGTGATGGATGGGTAATGCATGCTAATAAATTTGTGCTTCAAAAAATAAACTCAATCTAGCACACGCAAAATTATTCAAAAGATATATACGACATTCTCATTCTTTCCTTTGCAGTTCCATGTAATCATTTCCACTCAAAGTTCTTCTGTTGTTAAAAGGAGAAAGTGTTCATGAAGAGGATGCAGTGGAGCTCGCATGTTGAAAAATTTCTCGCTCTTCAAACGAACACCTTTATTTCCTTTGTCATCTCATCTTTGTTGTACGCTATTTGGGAGAAAGGTACTTTTTCATTCCACCGAATAACTGGAGGGGCATTTTGTTATTACTCTTTCAAAGTGATTACTCCTTCGTGAATAGGAAAAAAATACGGTTGAGCTCGATTGCTCCTTCTCTAAGGCCACCCTTCCTTCATCATCTACTTTCAGTCCATACATAAAGTTTATTGGGAACGCAAAATCTGAATAATAAAAAGTATTGTTCGCTCCCATAGAAGGTGAACTCTTGTTTAACTTTTACAATAAAGGAAATGAAAGAGTTTAGACGTTGGTTGTCAATAAAATTCTCATTTTATTCCGCCATTAGTAAAGTTAAGATTATTACGAGGATTTATGTGGGCTCTTGATGGAATGATATGTTGGACCTAAAGCATGGTAATGGTAATGGTCGTCAAGAGCTGAATCCTTATTTGATCTTAATGAAAAGTGAGTGAAAGAAATGAGAGGACTATCAAATTACGGAAGTACCCCATGTGGCATCGTGCGATCGTTTATTACGGTACAAATATGGTGGAGAAAGCTTGAGACAAACATTTATTAACGAGGTAATTCACTCCATTCCACATTGTAATTCCAAGCAAGTAACTTGGCCATTAAATGACTAATACCCTATCTTCCTCTCCAATGACAAACGACCCAATCAAATGGACCATCGAAACAATAAAACGTACAACGTCCCAAGGCATAACATGCACATGAAATGTTGTGAAAACTAATCCATCCTCGAGAGAAAAGGAAGTAAAAGTGCCTCTTGTTTTTTACTTCTTCAAGAAACAGTGGAGAATGACTATGACTTATTTTATGCAATAAAAGATCCAAATCCACGGAAAGAGAGAGCGAAAGCGTGAGCGAGTGCGAAATGTAGTGGCCAGGCGTGATCCAATCAATTTCACTTATTTACGCCACACGTAACGATTGTCAAGAGGTTGATGGATAGACTCAGGCGTGTACTCTTTGCTTCCACTCGATTCATGATGCAGGAACAATGAAGGCTCATGCATTCACTGAAGAATCATACACCTCCTTCGGACACTTAAGCTATGAAATTTAATATTAAACATGTAATTTGATGGATGAGTTGCGTAGAGAAAGTTTACTTACTCCACACATTTATATCGACCTACTTGTCGATTATTATACCACACATTGCCTTCCACGAACTTCAACTGCAGCATATTATATTGAGCTATTATCGTTAGAGCAATTGTGTGTCTAACTTCATATCAGTGAAAGTCGTACATCGTACAATTAGCCAAGCTTTCGGGGAAACGACGGTGATTCCCAATAAAGATGTATTCATCTTTGATGTTTTTATTGTGTTTCATTAAGGATGTATTTGGAATCTGGGGAACGGGGATTCGCAATAAACAGTTGTTTTGAGAAGCCAGGTGAAGCGTAATAATGAGCTCAGAGAGAGAAAGGATGGAGTAGAAAATAAATAGATAGAGTATTAGGAACCACGAGGAGGTGTATGTGGTGGATTCATGAGGAACGAGTAGAAGACAGGAGATGCTGATCCTCCCGCATCATCCTCGTTGTCGACTCCTGCAAACATCAGTTTAAAAGAGGTTTGTTTGTGTTCAGTGGGACTGAAACAAGAAAGTTGAGCCCTTCGAATGAGCTTTCCCTTGATCTCTTCAATGGCTTGACAGGAGTCGGTTCATGATGAAAGCAACTCATCCTATTCTCTTACTGACGGCTCAGTTGTTCCTACTACTCCTCAAAGAATCGAAAGTCAGCACGCAAAGGTTGCACAATGTCAGATATATACGCGTACAAGAACGTTACTTTCCCTTCGTATGCATAAAGCGTTTGTGATTTCATGTTGCACCCTCTAAATGAGTCCAGATGAGATTCCCTTCATTTTCCCTTTGAAATATTTAGACTGTGAGGAACTTGAAATGCACTTTGAGCTTCTGTCTCTATGATCTCTTGACATAAGACCGGCATATTATATTTGGAAAGT
>JAQIWW010000184.1:0-16597 GCA_034696865.1 Isotomurus unifasciatus
CTTTTAACCTACGATATATGGGCAACATTTTGGGACCGGTTTCGAGAAATTCCGCAGGGACCTTTTTTACATAAGGTATATAAAGAGGCGAGAGAGGAAGTGATAAATTGTGTAGGTTGGGGATGGGATCGGTGAAAGTGATATTGATCCCTAAAGTCCAAACGCATCTGTTGTTGTGTCCTTTTCGTCATCAATCTTCACGAGATAAATGTGAGAGTTCTCCTTCTTAAGCAGGGACACATAAAAAGTAAAAAGTGGAGAGTCTTCTTCTTCTTTCCCTATTTAAATTGCTGCAACGATTCTTTAGATTTTAGAAGATGGAGCAGACTGGAAAAAGAAGTCTTGGTTTCTTTAAGTGACGTGTGAGTATGTAAAGGAAATAAATAAATTGTCGGTAGGACACTCTGAGACGTGAGAACATGAGACGTGTTTAAGAAAAAAGGGTGTCTTCTACTTTTCTTCTTGTTCTTGTTCGTCTTCTTGTAGGATGAGTTTGTTTATACGGTTTTGTATATGTGTATGTGTGTATTTTTTATATGAATAAATGAATTGGAGGAAGTTTAAAGGGAAGGATGGCTGAATATAAATAAACTGGATAAACCTTCGTTTTCGTTTCGATGTGTGTGTGTGTGTGAATTAAGGAGATTTATTGGCGTAGAGTGTAAGTTGAATTTGTCTCCGTCAATTGGATGGAAGAATGAAAGCTCGTTGTTCTCTGTGATTGAATAGGGTTCGTGTTGAAAGACAAGGAGGTGCGTGGTGTCCTAAGAATCAAATTACTTCGGATGCTGAGGAGTGGCTTCAGGTGAGTTATTTGAGATCCTGTTGAGTGATGCAATGAATCTTAATGAGGAAGTGGAAGTTGTTTTTGGGTGGATGATGTTTCTTCTATGGAAAAGGATATTCTTGAAAATAGACTAAAGTTTAATGACAGATCACTTTTAGTTCATTTTAAGGGACTTAAAATCTTCGTAGAAGATTTCTACGAGAATCTAATGACAAATGGTTCTTAAAAAGACTAGTCGGAATGAAGACTCCTTAATTGTTTCATAATTTGTACTATGAAAATTGCAGATTGATTTCCACAGCGTCCACGTGATAAGCGGAATAGAGACTCAAGGACGCTTTGGAAATGGACAGGGAGCTGAGTTTGCAGAAGCTTACGTGGTTTCCTATTGGAGACCGGAACTCAACAAGTGGGTTCGTTACAGGGACTACAATGGAAACGAGGTGGGTACAAGTTCTTGGAAATCATCGAAGACGCTATGCTTACTACACTTGTGAATCAAGTAATATTTAATGTTTTTCTCTAGATACTTAAAGGAAACGTGAATACATATCTCCCATCAAAAACGGTGCTGAATCCTCCAATAATCGCTTCGAAAGTGAAGGTCCTTCCGCATTCCCATCATCGCAGGACTGTCTGCATGCGTGTCGAGATTTACGGTTGTAGTTTCAGAGGTTCGTGCATTTTGTTCAGTTACCATTGCTCTATCTGATGTCATAGTAAGATTATAACTTATGATTCATTTGCGAAGGAGGACTGCTAAGCTACACAATGCCACAAGGTACAAAGCGAGGAGAACACTGGAACTTTTATGATCACACCTACGACGGCTCCTGGGATGGTCATCTCTTAAAAAACGGACTTGGTCAACTCACCGACGGTCGTGAGGGTCACGAGAACTTCAAGGACGACTTTTACGGACCTCTCAGAGGTTCGTATGCTTCTGCTCGAGTTCCCGTTTCAAAAATAAATGTTTTCCATTGGATTTAATCGTAGGACGAAGTTGGGTGGGATGGAGAAACGAAACGGGGAAAAATGGGTCCAACAATCCAATTGAAATCGTGTTTAAATTCGACGTGATCCAAGAATTTCATGCAGTCCATATTCACACGTCTAATCAGTTCACGAAAGATGTGCAGGTGAGAATTTCCCTAGCTGAGTTTGAGTTGTTGACATAGTATACTTAATTAATTAAAACTGGAATTTGACTGTCGCTGTCTTTAATTATTGAAATTGGGTAGGTTTTTCGGGAAGCACGTGTGGAGTTTGGTGGTGACGGAGAGACTTTTGTGGGAGAAGGAATTGTCCAGTCTCCTGAGGAAGACGCGATTTTCGAAGATCCAAGAAACATAACAATCAATTTACACAGGAGGGTCGGTCGCTTTGTGAGAATTTCGCTGTTCTTCGCTTCAAAGTGGATTCTCCTCAGCGAAGTCACCTTCCAGTCTCGTAATTTAAAAACAAATGATATGACGGATATGACGAAAATATAAGTTGGAAGGATATGACGAAATGCACTTATGTAACTATTGCAGACCCAGTGGAACCTCCTCCACCTCCTCCAGAATCTCCACAGGAAGTAGACAAGTCAACTGTTGACTCGTTAGCTCCTTTTGGAACAGTGAAAAGTGAAGTTTCGAATGTTTCGACGACTGGAGAAGACACAAATCCTCTTTTGGCTCAGAGTGACGCTTCAGATTTTCTTCCAAGGGATGGAGGACCTAGTGGAAGAGCTGTGGAAGCAGAGGAGGATCTGCTGAGTGAGTGTAGCTTCTTTTGAACATTTAAACATTGAAGTGAAAGTAGTAAACATCTGATTTGGTGTCTTTGAAGGTGGCGGAGACAGTGAAACGATACCAAACGACAAGCGATTTGCTGGCGGCCAATGGAGCGTCTTTATTACGTCAGTTGCGAGTGCCGTGGTAGCCGTAGCTTTGGTGCTGACAATCGTGGGATGTGTCGTGAAGGCGAGGAGAGACTTGTTGGCCGGAGGAAGAGGTACTGGAGGAATGAAAGGACCTCCTTCGTCCGATGGAAGTCTCCCGTATTCCAGTGAAGGAGTCTTTGGAGAAGAAGGACTGAAGAGAGTCGGACTGAATGGAGAATACACGGAGCCCTTCACTCCAGTTCCACCGCTTATCACATTCCCAAATCACTCGGGAGGAGGGGACAAGAAGGCTGAGTATTACTCCGTCACTCTTATCCCCACAAACAACCCGTCAGGTATGCGTAAAAAGAAATTCCCATTGACCTCTGAATTCAAAATCCCCATTGTTTCTGCTTAGATTCGTGCAACGAATATGAATACGCTGTTCCCAATGAACTAGGAAAGCTGCTTCCATCAGGACCATCGTCAAGTCCTTTGAAGACGCTGCCGAACTCTCCTCACAACAGACTGAGACTCGTGCAAAGAAAGTTCAGGGAACTGGGAGTTCCTGAAATTCCAAGTAGACATGTGAGGATGATGAGGAAGTTGGGTGATGGAGCTTTTGGAACTGTAAGAAGGAAGTTTGGATCTTAATTCGAGTTAATAAGGGCTTACACGGGAATAGGAAACTGATAGCAGGAATTAATTCCCTCCGTAGGTGTTTGTAGGGGAGTTGGACATTCCGTTGAGTGGAAGTGACGCAAAAGAAAAGTCGCTTGTGGCTGTGAAGAATCTCCTCCAGAATGCGACTGAGAAGGACAAGTAAGTAGGACAGTCGGAAGTTCTTTTGGAGTGGAAGTTTAATGACTCACTGAGTTGTTGATTCGTTAAAAGGTCTGACTTCCTGGAAGAAGTGAGGCTGCTGTCGTCTCTGCAGGACCCGAATGTGGCTCAAGTGTTGGGGATTTGTATTGAGGAAGAGCCGTTTGGCGTCGTTTTGGAGTTCTTGGAACTCGGGGATCTTTGCCAATTCCTCAGGGAAAATGATTCCCTTCTTCCTTCTAATTCTTCCAAGAAGAAGATTAAGTAAGAATTATTCGGAAATTAAGTCATGAAAGAGGAGATGAGGATATTTTTGAAGAGATTAACTTATTTGTTGGATGGTGGATGTGTTTTTTAGGTCAAAAACTTTGTTGTTCATTGCTAGTCAGATTGCAAGTGGGATGAAGTTCCTTGAAGGGAGGAATATTGTTCATAGGGACTTGGCGACTAGGTACAACGCTGATTTCTTCGTGTTGTCTAAAATGACTTCAGCCTTCCTTGAATAAACTAACTCGAATTTATGTGATGATATAGGAATTGCGTGGTTGGGGAAGGATTCACAGTAAAGATCTCTCACTTTGCGACGGACACTGATCTCTATGCATCAGATTACTATAGACTTGACGGAAATCTACCGTTGCCAGTCAGATGGATGGCTTGGGAATCGATATTTCTGGTTAGTATAATTTCAAGTGTACCTTCAATCTGGTTTGCTACTGGATAATGAATTACACCAAATTTCTAACTTGCAGGGCAAATATTCAACCAAAAGTGACGTCTGGTCATTTGGCGTGACACTGTGGGAAGTCCTAACTTACTGCAGACATTCTCCATATCCAACGATGAGCAATGACGATGTTCTTGGAAACCTACGTCTCCTCATGAGTGACGACCCTTCAGCTCCTTTCGACTGCTTAGCCAGACCTCCCAACGTCCACAGGGAAGTTTACCAGTTGATGTGCGACACGTGGAGAAGAAATGACGAGGAGCGTCCGTCTTTCTGGGAAATCCATTCCTTCATCTCTCGAAAGTGCTTATCAATGGATTCATCTCACTTATCTACAAACTCTCGTACGAACAATCGAAATAATAATATCATTAATGTCATTGACAATCCTCAGTCGAATTTTCTTCGGAATCATGAAGAACCACCGGAATATTATTATTAGACGGATATTATCATTAGTAAAGTAATAATTGTCTAGAAAATACTATACTATAGTATCTATCATGAATGAGACTCTATATAATCATCAATCATCTCTCAAGAAGTTGTTTATGATCCTGTGAATACAAATAGATTTGTAATTAAGTAGTAAATAGTCAACTGACGAGCGATTTCGTATTTTTCGAATGAAATAAATCAAAACATGAGTTTTTGAACCAGATTAAGCTGAATTTAATGATTCACATACGAGACACACATTAAAAAGGTTGTTCAGACGGCCTAGTTTTAACATCAACTCGTTCATCGTTACACGACCATCCTCCGTCTGCCTGGAGAAACTGAAAAAACTGGAGCCACGACAGATCGAAGATTCCAAGCGTAGGAGTGTAGCCTGGACAGTCGCAGCCGTTTTCAGAAGCCTTCGCTTTCACTTCGATTGTAGGCTTCGAAGGCTTCTCTGATGGTTTAAAGCGTTCTGAATTTCCAGACACAATTTTTCCAGAAACGCTTGCAGCCAGTTGTTCCGCAGTGAGTGACGGCTTTACTTCAACTACTGGCGTAGGCTTAGGAGGAACAGGAACAGAGTTGTCTACTTGTGACGGTGCAGCCTTCAGTGCACACGGATTAGTTGTGGAATTCACTCGAGAAGGAGGTTCACTTGGACAAGACGCGAGTTTCGTTGTAGAAGCGATTCCACAAGGATTTGCAGATGGTTGCGGTTCAGGTGCTTTCTGGAGCTGAGCAGGAGGACACACAAACCTGGATTTCGGTCCTGGAGAGGCTGGAACACTTGCTGAACGAGGATGCGGTGCTCCAAAAGAATACGGAATCAGCGGGACTTTCGGAGATGCTTCATCATGTTGTGTCACTTGCTGCTGTTGTTGTTGAATTACTCCAGCGCTTTGAGAACTTGGGTGAGCAACGTAAGTGTAGAGAGGCGGATATTCTGGAAGAACTGACGTTGGTGGTGGTGGAAGAGGCAACGGTGCTAATTTGGGAAGTTTCATTTCCACACAACTTCTGGAACAAGAGGCTTCCATGATTGGAACTCCTACTTGGGGATTCGGCTGTTGCTGCTGTGGAGGAGGAACTCCCTGTTTTTGGATCTGTCCTGGAGGCGGTGGAGGTGGTGGTGGCGGACATGGAGGTGGAATTCCTCCAGGACCGTATTTGGAGATCAGTGCATCTTGAAGTCTTCGACCTACATCGTCAATACACGTGTTGATGTCTGCTAAAGTGTGGTGTTTGGGTTTAGGCTTGACTATTTCATTTTCGTCCCAACATACTCCTTTCTTAGGACCTGATTTGTTTTCCCAGCTCATCGCTCCTGGACTTTTGTAAGTTAATTATCACTAGAATTTAGACATGACAAGAAGGTTTCTTGGGAATTTACAGCCCCAATGGGGGAGAGGTTTGTTATTGTTTTTGTTACTATTTGGGGTCCATTGAGATTCTGACGGAAGAATGGAATAATGGAAGGTAGCTCATGGAAACTCAGATTCATGAGGAGGACGGAGTGTGAACGGAAATGAGAAGGTTCCATTTCTTCTCATTTCTTCAGGCAAATATGCCAAGATTGACTGCAATCGAGCTGTTGGTAAGCTGACAATGTGGAAGTTTGGAACTGTTGGCGACTGAGAAAGAACTGTTGGAATGAACTAATTGGAACGGTTTGGATTCTTATTTCCAGAATATGATGATGGCCAATGGACTCCGGCATTAAGCTTGGAAATCCGAACGTATGTGTGGACATGTTTTCAAACATGGATGAAATCTATTGGATCGTTAAGTTGTGCGCTAATGGTCATCTCCTTATCGAATTCAGTGGTGATGGCAGGTCTCGGAAGACGTATTCTAGGATTATCATTGTACCTTTATCTTGTGTGTTAACATTAAATCAATAGCGTGTTCCTACTAATCCGTGTCTAATATCATGATGGTTAATTGAATATTGAAGTATTGTTAAAGTGACTGTGAATCCTGTTGGGATGGAATGGCGTGGAAGGTTCAAACTATGTCTTATCATAGCCATTCATAGCAGACTGTGCAGGCTTTTTAGCTTTATGAATATTCATTTTCGTACATGTCCAAACTTGTAGACTCTGCTTCGCAAGCATTGTCACTAATATTATAATTAGTACGGTAAACTAACAAGCAATGAACTCTGTGATTAATTAACTAATTATCGACGTAACGTGTCACTTAAATCTGTAGTAGCCTGTATTATCTCTCACAGAAAAGTAGTACATGTTTTACGGATATGTCGGAGTTAGCTAAAGTTATAGGAGCCTTTGTGTTAGTCGTAGGGATTTTCGGGGGTTCTTGTGATGCCCTCAAGCGATCGAATTCTCAGAATCTCAGAAAGTTGAAGGATACTTTTCACTTTCCCAATAACATTTTAGAATTTCCGAGGAGAGACAGAAGACGAGACAGACACAATGTGGAGGAGTATGAGCGAGGACTCCTGGAAACAGTTTGGGGGAGAAAGGACGAATCCTCTTTGATGGGAGATGAAGACGATGAATCAGAAGTCATCACAGCTTCCAACGATCCTCCACCAAATATCAGACTTCCTGGAGAAGTGACTCCGATTCACTACTTCTTGGAAGTGATTCCTCTGTTGGATAACAAGACTCAAAGTATCGGGAAGATTTGGACGGCCCCTGGAAATGTGAAGATTCTCGTGGAAGCTGAGAAACCTGAGAAGACGATAACAATGCATGCGTTGGATTTGAATATCTCGGATGTCCAAGTGAGCTCAAAGAATGTCTGCCTCAGGTTAAATCTGTCATTATAACCTGATTGTTTCACAGGTGATAAACAGAAATTCGGGAGAGAAGATTAACTTAACCGGCCACGGGTATAGTAAAAAGATTCCTGATCAGTATCTCGTGCATTTGGAGGATCCTCTGACGGTTGGAGAGCGATATGAAATCGGACTTACTTTTGTAGCTCCCATCGCTTTGCATCAAGCAGATGGGCTTTACAGAAGTGCTTACAGGGACACTGAGGCCAACAAGACTGTGTAAGAAATTAAGGAAATATCAATTTGAGAAATCAATATGAGAAATTAAAGAAAATCGAGAGATTCATTTATGAAATTGGAGTTTCAAATTTTTTTAAAAACTTGTGAAGGTATTTGGTGTCGACGCAGTTCGAATTCTTCAGTGCGAGACAAGTCTTCCCGTGTTTTGATGAGCCTGGACTAAAGGCCACTTTCGACATTTCCATAGGACGTTCGGCTGAGCATACTTCCCTGAGTAACTCCAATTTGGTGTCTACTGTGCCGTTGTAAGAATTTCGTGAATGGCTTATTATGACATTAATATATAGAATCCGTAATGGTAGGAAACTAATAATTGCTTACTTGTGCAGATTAGGAACATTGGGATGGTACATTGATACTTTTAACACAACCGTTGTGATGCCCACATACGTTGTAGCATTCGTCGTGTCGGATTACGCTTATGCTGAAGCAAATGCCACCATTCTGAAGGACAGGCCTGTTAGAGTAAGTTGATTTTGAATCAGATCTTCAATTTGTAATTTACAAGTTACATTGGACCTGTCACAAAACGTGATCAAGTCAGCTTTTACAAAGTGACTTTATTTCAGGTGTACGGGCCTTCGTCAGTAATTAAGGATGGCGGAGGTGACTTCGGAGCTGAAGTTTCAGCGAAGGTGTTGTCATTCTATGAAAATTATTTTGACTCCGAATATCCAATGCCTAAAATGGATTCTGCTGCTATTCCTGGATTTCAGTATGGTTAGTTATGCATTCATTTCTCAAACTGAAGTCTGTGGTCTGTGTAAAGCTTATTTGAATTTCATAAACACTCCTCGGATCAAATATTACGAGAGATATTAAATGGCAGCTTGTTTTCAGGGGTAAGAGTTTTCTATTGTTGCAGTTAAAATACTACATTATTGTTAATAGCTTGAATGCTGACTATTTGATTCAGGCAATGGAGAACTATGGATTGAATGTGTACAGGTAGATGATTACTTATTCCAACTGATCTGCAACAGCAATGAGTACTAAGAAATGCTTGAAATCTTCTTAGGGAAGTATTGCTCCTCACAAGTCCACACACCACACAGCACCAGAAAAATCGCATTGCTAATGTGATCGGTAAGAAGAATCGTGAATGTTGAGTGTAAGAATCTTAAAAAACGTTAACTTTGCAGCTCATGAAAGTGCTCACCAGTATTTCGGGAACCTTGTGACATGTAAATGGTGGGACAACATTTGGCTTAATGAAGGGTAATTCATTTCGCAATTCTGAGTTGGTGGCAGGAAGGAATAATTGAAGGATATTTGCAAACAATTGGCATGAAGTGATGAATCATTGATGAATTACTGTGTGTGCAGATTTGCAACGTACTATTCGTACTTGGGACAAAACGTGACTAACCCGGAGTTCGAACCATTAAAGCAACTGTTCACGGACAGCACACAGTACGCTATGGGACTGGACTCCAGGGAACGGTCCAGTTATCCTTTGTTGTTGACTGCGACTTCCCAAGAGGGACTGGAGAGACAGGCTGTAGGCCTCCCGTATTACAAAGGAGCTGCTCTTATTCGCATGATGAATGGGTTCCTCACTCCACAGACATTCCACAAAGGGATTAAGCGATATTTGAAACGATGGTTAGGATTTACAATGTTTATTAAACTCAGCAGTATAGGATGACCTGGAATTAAGTTGGCTTTTAATTTGTGGTTTAAAGGGCCTACAAAGCTGTGGGACAGGATAACTTGTTTGAGGCTCTGACAGAACAGGGACATGCGGATGGAACTCTGCCATTAGAAATGAATGTGAAGGAGATAATGGATCCTTGGACGAAGCAAAGGGGATACCCTTTGGTCAGGGTTATTTCGACGGATAATGACACAGTTTACGTGCTTTACGTGAGTTAGAATAGTTCCGTAACAACTTAGATTCGAAATCGTCCATTTCGTCTTGCAAATTGCAAAATTAAACTTGCAGGAACGGTTTGAAAGTGTGAATATGCTGAAGACAGATAAGCTGTTTTCATGGCCGGTACCAATTTCGTATGCAACAGAGAGTGACCCCGACTTCGGAAATGCTCTGCCGAAGTTTTGGATTCCCCAAGGAAAAGTGCTGATGACAATGAAACACAACTTGTCTCAGTGGATTGTTGTTAATCCAGATGCCACTGGTAAGATTGCAGTGTTAAATATTACACAAAAATAAAGATAAACTTATTTAAAAAAAATTCTGCCTAGGTTTGTATCGGGTTACGTATGACAATAAGTTAACAAGCATGCTCCAAAGCCAATTTGATAAGGACCACAAGGTTATTAGCGCAATGAGTAGGAGTCAGATTATGGATGATTACTTTACGTTAGCAAATCAAGGTGAGAGTTTATTTGTGATAAGCTAGGAGGAAAAGGAAACCAATAGTAAAATGAGTTATTGAAATCTTCAGGAGATTTGCCGATAAGTTCAGCCCTTGAGTTCACAAAATATTTGAGAGGAGAGTCCGAAGAAATAGTGTGGTCAATATTTTTAAAGAATATAAAGCAGTTGTCTTATTTCTACAGTGAGAACCAAGTTGACAACTCTACAAGTCCTACACCGACATTCCAAAGTTTCCAGGTGAGACATATGAAATTAACGTTAGGCCTTGTTGTTGGTCGCAACTTAATTAATTAAATTGCGGTGTAATTAATCTTAATTAAACTTAACTTATTAAATCCGCTTTCAAGAAATATATCGTTCCACGTCTGGAAGGAGCCCTTGAGGAAATCGGCGTGGAACAAACTCCAGGGGAAAAGGGAGCTAAAGTAGTTTTTCGGTCAAAATTGCTCAATTTGGCTTGTCGGTTTGGTTCTAATGTTTGCCTGGGATATGCAAAGAGATTGTTTCACCTGTGGCATACCGATCTGGATGTTGACCCGTTAGTGGAAGATTTTTGATGTAGTGCGTGAAGACTTGTAAAGAGATTGATTAATAATGAAAAGCTTTTTAAAGGATCCCAGTGGACTTGAAACCATTTATGTACTGTTACGGAGTGGCTTCAGGAGGCGCACTCAATTGGTTGCTGGCTTATCAGCTGTACAGCAACGAGAGTTCCGAATTAGGATCCAATCCTTACTTGGCGAAGAGTTTGGGATGTGTGAAGGATCAGAATTACTTGACAATGTGAGATTTAGAAGTGCTGACAGCTTTAATTCAACTAAAATAAACTGAATGACAATCGTTTGCAGCATTTTGGAATCTCTTCTGGATGGATCGATGCCGTTGGACACTAGAGGAATCGGATACATGTTCCAAGGAATGATTGGAAATCCTGTTGGGAGACCCGTAGTCCTGGAATTCTTGAAGAATCATTTGCGGAACTTCCAGGCCAAGTTTAACGAGACTGCTGACGAAGTTCTGTTTCATATTCTTTATAATATCTCTGATTATTTGCACACTGAGGAAGATCTCATGCAGGTTTGTGGTTGAAAAGAAATCTGAAAAAACATTCAATAGTAGATTTAGCACTTTGTGTGTTAATTTTGGAATTTGGAATGATTTTTCACAGCTTCAAGCTGCTCTCGAACCAATTAAAGATGGGTTGGACGATGAGGACTTCTTGTATCCCTATTACGCGTCAGATATCACCGACAACATTAATTGGATATCCACATCGTTCACTCCAATGAAAGTTTGGTTTGATAAGGAAGTTGAAAGAGAGAATTTATCTGTAGGAGCATAAAACGAGATAATTCGAGTAGGACTGTTTTTAAAAATCTATTTACTGACTAGCTACTGTTTAAAATAAATACATTGAGATTCTAACAAATATTATCATGTTTTTGGAGTTCTAATTGAATAAATATGTATTTGGAAACTACGCAAAGAAGTATCTCATATCTTTGGTGTGGAATCAAGGAAATAGTTACACTAACAAAGCTATTGAATTTAAAATATTTAACAAAACGACGGAGTAACAAGAATTAAATCACATTATTGCGTGCAAAGCAGAATTGAGAATGAATGTGAATACATTTTTTAGTCAAAAGGTAATGTGCGAAATTATGATTCACTCAGATGTGCAGAAGAATGAAGTTTTTTTATTTATTAAAATATAAAATTATGCGGTATTCGAGTTTGATACAAACTGTTGACGAACGATTAAATTGAAAATTAAATTTGCATCTAAATAGTTAGCACAGAAGTTCAGGAGTCAATGCCAAAATTGCGAATACTGAGCTTCCGTTACTTCAATTTGTATAAAAAGTCGCATGGCTGAGGAAGAGAGTATCAGTTGAAATTCAGCTAAAAGATCACTAAAAATTGAAAAATTCTGCAGCTTTACGTAACTTTCAGCATTCGCCATGAAGTCTCAAATGTCTTTTGTTCTTCTTTCCTTGGGAGTTCTCTTCTACACGGTAATAACTATTTAAATGGAACTTTTTTTAATTTACCTGAAGTCACCTAATTTGAATTATTTTGAATGCAATAATTTTGGTAGACGGAAGTGACCTCTGCTCCTCAAGTGTCTCCTGGGCAGGGCGGACTTATCGGCGTAGGAAACCAGTTGGGAACTGCATTTGGTAATGCGTTCGCTACACTTCTGGGGGGATTTAGCAATGGAGCTGCTGCTGGGTTCCAAACTGGAGGCAGTGAGTTCATTAATTGTAGCATTTCCATTCGGCGTCATGTGATTGTCAGCTTCATAAAAAGAATATTAACTTTAAGTTTTAAATCCTTTTTCTAAACAGACACAGCACAAGAATTGGTGAACGGGGGTCTGGAAAGTTACAACGCAGCGGCTGAAGGACTTGTAAATGGAATCAACACGTTTGTTGGAGTTCCTCCTCCTCCTCCTCCTCCAACAGCGTAAATCCCTGCAGTCCATCCGACTTATGGAAACTTAGCGAGTTGTTACTTTTAGTCAATATTGAGAAAGGAATCTGTACTGAATACCTCTAATAATTATTTGCCAAATGGCCACAGCAGTTTTTGAGTAATACAAAAAATTCACAATGCTTTACTAACTTTAAAATGAAAAAAAGAAGCAGTCTTTTCATTCATTTCATTTACAAGCTCTTGTAAACTTACCTTCTGCCTGTATCCCACCGTGGGGACTTATGACCAGCATTCCTTCCTAGAAATTAGCATACGTTAAAACTTGTCTCCTTCATGGGAGTGTTTCCGTGGACAAGTGATTAGTGATTAGTGACACTCAACACGTGTGAAGAACACAACCAGCATCCTCCCGAGAGGAAGGAAACAGTCGACAGTCGAACATACATAAGTAAACTAGTAAAGTATGAGCGAAGCGAAAGAGGATTTTGGTTTATGAATTCATTTTACGACCAGAACGAGTGTGTTCTTTGGTTGCATGCAAATGATCACTGGAACGAAATGACAAAGAAGTTGTAAACAGAAAGAGTTCTTTCGTGTTCGTTTATAGAGTGTCTGCTGAGTCTGCTGAAAACACGACGAAGATGAGACACTTCTTCAGTACTGAAGACTGAAGTAATAAAGAATATTATGATAATATATTCACACGCAACATGCTCATCTATGAATGAGATTACTTATGAAGTGTGAAGGAAAAAACTGCTTTCTGGTTACATGGCTTAGAAGAATTATTATTGGAAGTAAGTTTTACGGAATACAAGGGTTTTCATAATTACTGTGGTTGGAAGATTAATTGCACTGAGACGGATTTCTCGTTGAGAAATAGAATTGTGAGATGCGAAAGTACACGTTAAATGAGACTGAGTTTAACTTAACGTGGAGTGATTCTCTACAACAACAAATTCTTCATTGGATCTTCCTCTTCTTCCTCAAAGACAGGTGGATTCTCAAAGTGATACAGTTGACGCTGCAAGAACAGAATTAATTAATTAGTAATCATTTACAGGTAATTAGCAATAATTGTGTGGATTTCATATGGAATTAGGAAGCTGCAAACCTCAATAGCCTCTCCAACTTTCACCTGCCACTGAATCGCAGGTTCATGAAGTTTGGATTTGATTCTCTCGAACAATTCGTATTTCCCAAGGACCTCTCGATAGTCCGAGGTGAGTGTGGCGTGTTCCATCTCAACAAGTTTGAGTTCTGCTTGAGCATCGTTGAGTTTCCTGGTGAGGATCATCACTTCAGCGTCACTCTGGTCGATCCGAACCTTCCCTTCTTCGGAGAGAGATGTGTCGAGTGTTGTGCGATAGGCTTCGAGGGTTTGGTTCAGCTCTCCACGGACTCGGGCCAACAGGAATCCCCGCAGAGGACATTGGATTGTTATTTGACGGATTATTTCGTCTGAAGAGGACAATCAAAGTACTCGACATTTGAGAGACGCTTAAAGAGTTTAGAGGATTGCTAATTGACTCACCAAAAAGCTCCATATGCAAGTCCAGTCGAATGGGACAGTAACCAGTGGTGGACTGACTTTGCCTTGTGGAGAGCTCAGAGTCCAACAGTTCATTCATTGATTGTAACTCCTCTCGTCGTACTTCGGCTGATGAGACCTGAATGAAAAGAGATTCAAGAGATGCTTGTAGTTTTGTATCAAAAGATGAATTCATTAATTTACTAATTAGCAACTCACTCTCTGCTTGAATCGGATTTGTCTCTCACTCCAGTATTTGGTGGGGAAGAGGATTTCAAGGAATGTTTGAGTGTCTCGATAGCTGCTCGCTTTTTTGGGAAGACAGTGTTTGAATTCCTGGACGAATTCCTTGAGGTGCGGATCCGAACCGGTAATCGAGCGAAGCTTTATAGTTTAACAGAGGCTTATTAGGTTACGTTGGGATATGGAGAAAGTAAACTGGGTTATTATACCTGCAGCCATTCTTCGTTGAAGTCAGTTGGAGGAACAGGTTCAGTTGGAGCCATCAGCTGAGGATCTTCCAACTTGAGGAACCTGTGGGCTGCCGGATAAGTTCGAGCGTGCATTGTTACTTCAGCTGGAGTGCAGATAAGTCGAGGAAATAAGTTTGGAGGAGAAGAGAAGAACTCTGCTGCCAGCTTTGTAGTCTCACAAAGCCCCGTGAATGAAGTTTCGAAAAGTCTTCGTACTTTATTGCAGTTCACAGTTATAGACAATAATAGTAACTGTTGCCTGTGGGTACTTACCCATAAGCATACTTGTGATAATTAAATCCAATTAAAATTATTGTTTTTGTGAGGATCAAACAATTCGTCACGTTTGTTGAATGTGAAGAATGGGTCTCCACTTTGGTCTTGCATTTGTAAGTAGCCTTGCTGAGCCAACCCCGTTTTCAGGGTTTGCAGTTGTTTCGGAGTTAAATATCGTTTTGTCAGGTTGATGTTCTGGAAATAAAGAAAAGTCCTTTAAATCACATGACACGAATTGATGATGTGGTTGTGTGTACGCACGTTAATTGTAATTTCTTTGAGTGGAAAGTTCTCTAAAATGTCAATCTGAGCATCACCCTCCACGGATAATTTAACGGAGTCGATTTGTTGAGACTTTCCAAAAGCTGAGAGAATTGAGTAAATGGGAAACGCTGGTCTTTGTAATTTCTCGGGTGGTTGGGCAGTTGATGACTCGTTTCCAGCATTCCTGTCAGATACGAAGGAGACCTGAGAGGTACAAGTAATTTAGTTTTAATTACGTTAATCGTCTACACAAATGTTTAGCGTACTGAAGTTGCCGTTGAGTTTCTGGAAATGCAACTTTTGACAATCCAAGCTGTGGGATACAATCCTCTGAGTTTTGGAACATCACTCGGATCGCATGTAATGAGAACGATGTGCCAGCCGTCTAATTTGAAATACTCGATTCTGGTTATATGTTCTGTAATGTC
Organism: Isotomurus unifasciatus; assembly: GCA_034696865.1. NCBI lineage: Eukaryota > Metazoa > Arthropoda > Collembola > Entomobryomorpha > Isotomidae > Isotomurus > Isotomurus unifasciatus. The sequence continues at coordinate 15,443 of JAQIWW010000184.1, forward strand.
TATGGATATCTTCTCCTAGTAAAAATGCAATCACATGTTTTAATATGTATATTTAAAGATGTACAATTAATTAAGTACTCCACTCTCTTTACCATGTCTGCTGTGGGACGAGGAGCGAAATCGGAAGCAGGTCCGTTGAAATAAGGATTGTCTAGAACGTGCGGTGGTACGACTACAAAGTGATCCCAAATGTAATCCAGAAGATCTGGATTATCCTGGGATAACTTGGTTAATTCATCTGGAACGAATTCAATCTCAGGTATGAGCGGCTGGACTGTAGACTCATAAGGAGTTTGCTGGGTCTCGGACTCTTGAGATACTTGACCACTGGGAAAAAATGAGACAGAACGGTTTCTAACATTCTGAGCCCTTGAAATGACAGATGAAGTTACGTGTAAGTGAAGACGTAGTCTCCACTCTCAAGTGTGGACAAGTTGTAACCTCTGTAAGCCATGAAAAGTTGGAGGTATTGCTTTTGTGAAATCTCAAACGACGGGACGTTAACTTGGATTGTCTGGAAGGAAATAAGCAAACTTCCTTCAACGATGCTTGTTAAAATTGGCAGACTGATTACTTGGAGTTACATGTTTCTAATGTCAAACTAAGTGTTTAGAGCTTCACTAACCATGATAGGGATTGTGCGAAACGGGTAGTACGTCAGAATCTCCGGTTCTGTTTCTTGAGCGTCCAGTGTGAAGTTGTCTATCTGGGTGAATTTGCCTATTGCAGCGATGATAGAATATAAAGGAAACGCAGGCCGTTTGTATTCTTCATTTGCTTCTGCTGTATGGCCACGACTACTTTGGGCATTAACGGTTGTCTAAAAATTACACACGATTGCATTCAATCTTCTGTAACAGATTTTAATGGCCTGTAAAAGTGATAACCTGCAAAGCTTTATCAGTTTTAGAGATGCAAGCGTCGACAATCCAAGCGTGGCGATTGATGTGTCTGAGATCATGCAACTTCTGCGGGTTGCACACGATGATAATATCTTCCCTGTTAAATATCTCCTCGCCTTCATTGAGAAGTTCCTCGTCGACACTGACTACCGCTCCAGTTCGGAGATACACTTTCGTCTGCAACATAATTTCAGAGTGAGAGAATGCATACGGAGTTTTTACGAATATGTGGCTTACAGGAAGAAGAACTGAT
>JAQIWW010000185.1:0-16560 GCA_034696865.1 Isotomurus unifasciatus
TTTCTTCCGGCATTCATGAGGAACGAATTTGAATGTTTCAGCTTTTGCTTTCTTGTCGGTCATGTTCAGGGAACTTTATGAGCTTCAATAAGAAGCATTAGGCAATGGGAGAGGAATAATTATCTAACAGGGCAAAAGCTGATTCTGATGGAACAGAGATAAGTAACCACTCACCAGACTAACTACCCAAACGGTAAATTGTTTGCTTGTCTATGTTCGTGTGGAATTCCCGGAGTTCTTTATGAATTTTTGATGAAGAAGCAAAATGAATTGACTGTGTTTTGCAGCATGAGTAAATTATAATTGTCGTAAAAGGCCTTAAATCCAACCACGAATTAAAATATACAGCCTTACAAAGTATTTATGAAGGTTGAGGAAACCATAAAGTTTGAGATTGTCATCATCCGCAATCCGCAATGCAATTCATACTCTAAAAAAACCCGCAATCTGCAATCGCAGTACCTTTGCGGATTTTGACTGCAGGTAGGCAGCAAACATTTACACGTACCTGTTGAAATGCTAAGTAATCAAATAATAAAAATGTTTAAGTTAGGAGTTGGAGTTACTTGAGAATGTCATATTTTTCATGAGAAACAATTCCGTGTGAGGTTAAAATGAGACGGCTTGAACTGACTACTCGGTAAAAAAAATGGAAACGTGATTGATTACGCTCTAGTTCTATTTACCTAATGGATTAATTAGCAGACCAATTCACAAGAACAATGTACGTTTTCTCCCCACAATGTCTTAAGTAATCAGCTAGGGTAGTAACTAACGTACATACATTGACGGAAGAAGGCTAAGGTTTCCAAACTGCTGGTTAGGGTGGTTGTGAGTTTAACAAAGATTGCACTGTTCTTTTATATACCCTCACTTGTATGTCAGACCAGACCTCCTTATGTTTCCTGAGGGTTGCTGGGTAGCGTTTGGGAAAACAAATCAACCACAAACCTGTGTTAAGTCTCTCACCAATCGACGCTTGGGTCTGTTGGACTTACACTAAGGAACAAGCAAACTTTCACTGTGGTACTTCTTCTACTATAGCAGCTCTGCTTCATGTAGAAAAGTGTATGATTGCCAAATACTCCACGATATGCTATAAAGTACAACTCGCAGGCTCCATCCGATAGTGACATAACGGATTGTACTAAGAAAGGCTGAAATTACACACCTGAGCTGATATATGAATTGCGGGTGCTAATGCAGGGAACCCATCCCCTAATACACACTGCACACTGATGGTAATATAAGAAACTATATATGTTAATGCTGGAACCTAAAGCAATACGAATTCGGAATTTTATGTTATTTACCTGGTAGGGTACTAAAATGGGTGAAACAACATGCACAGCCTCAGAGATTAATATCACTTAGACACGAAAACTTAGAGAAAGCCTACAAGAAGGTTTTCTTAATGGTCCTAAGTGGTCTTTGGAGAAATTCTTGCCTTAGATTATTGTCACGAACAGTCTTTTCCTATCGCTCTTCCATTCATCTCTAGAGAACTTTTACGGCAAACGGAGCTCAGATCCTGAGCTGAGTTCGCGATTTGTATTTAAAAAATTCCAAGAAATCTGGTCAATTCGAAATCGTGGCTCTTCCTTCTCGAAAAGTTAAACTAAAAGCTACCATAAGCCATGCACGATGTCTCGAGTTACTTTGTACACAGAGAAACTTTCGCTTCATCGAACTACGATGAGGTGTAAAGTATTGATATAAATCCTCAGATAATTCTAGTGAAAATTGTGATATCAATCAGAGAAATTCAACTTTAACAATTGCGCCTGTCAGTTTTCTCATCGGTTTATTCCTGGATAGGAATTCTGGGAATAGGTGAGTATGGCTCAAATCTTTTACAACTGAACTATTATAAATGTCATATTGCATCGACTTCATCCAACCACGCTTATCACGTCTTTCATCTTTCCTTACGTAGGAAAAAACGCTGTCTTGCTATTAATTTCAATAACCGATTTGACTGCTTAAAACATTTACAGAATCAGATTGAAACCTTAATTGCTTGTAAATACTTACTTATGCAATCATGGAATTCATGCCTGAAAAATTACCAATCCCTTCATAAAATATGCAATTATACATGACGCATGAATGTAATTGAAGATTATTTATTGTGTAAACCCTACTACCTCACAGAGCAATATCCTGTATTTTGATAGGTATCTTAACTAGCCTGATACTGATACTGATGACAACTTTTCAAGCAACATATTGATAGATGAGGTGCAGGAGGTATATGATTATTTAAAATTATAGTTAAGTTTTACACGCACCAACTGTTAAAACCCATTCCTCCACCTTTGCGCACATATTGGACTATCTGAAACACGAGAGAAGTAAAGTACCGTCCGACCTACAAATCCAAATTCAATCCAGTGTCCGCTGGAACCCTCCTCTATGGAACCCGGCGGAGCCCCCACATCAATACATTTATAATATTGTCAGCCAGGTATTATTCTTGTGTCAGAATTCTCAATTTACTAGCCCTAACATAAGACAGTATGCAATATCACTGGAGCCAGAACCAATCAAGCATTCACACAACAGTATATAATATGAATGTATGTGTGCAAAGGAATATAGAATAGCTGAGGTGAATATATCGTCAACGATCCATTCTTCATGCAACTCATCCTTCTGTTATACTTTCACAATACCTTTCTTCGCGTTCTCTCCCTTCTTCGCAGGTACCTACAAGCCTAAAAGGGAAGCACCAGTAACTTAGTGAACTACGTAGAAAGTAGAAATGTAGAATAGTAGTGACACAAACAGTTCCTCATACTCATTTAAAGAATATCAATATCACTGGCAGAATGCGAGCCACACATTTTCCTTTAGTTTCTAACTCATCTACACACCAACCAGGCTGGTGGGATTGACTTTCTCCACAAAAAGAATCAATTTTACACAAACTAATGCGATAATTTACCCTAATGCTTGTTCTACATTTACCTTTCATTTCTTTCTGTGAAAGTAGAAAGAACGTGGACTCATTAATCTATTCTCCACCTTAGCTTTGATACATACTGTGTAATGGACTGTTATTGAGGCGCTGTCGTGTCAGTTAATTAACGAACATGAACATATAGACTTTTTCTTTGAAGTTCTCCACGTAAAGTGAAGTGTGGTAGGTGCATTTAATTGGAAAGAATACTTCATTCATTCATTCCTGACGCTGCTGTGAAGGTCTTCTTATGTTGAAACCTTTCCAGCATCTTCGTTCGTGCGATGAATCCTCTGAACGGATGAATAACTCTATAACAGTCGTTGTTCGCGATGAGAACGATTTACCATTGCTCGAGCTCTTTTATGATGTGTCTCCACCTAAAAAGAGACATGAAATGGTTTCCAAGTTCATGAAGTTTTTTCGTCCTTTGCGTTTCCTCCAACTTTCACATTAGTAGTTCATAGTTTCGAAGTATTAACAAGTTATTACAAGACAGCAAACTAACATTATCCATCACATTACACAATGTCCTTCATGTGTATGATTCTGTCTATTCCGTAATCCATCAAATTATTGTAACGCAACTCAATCTGATCATCACTAGTTTGTCTTCACCCATTGGAGACCTTACTGCAGAGTGTCTGAGCTTACTTTTTATCGTAATAAGTTACTCTATTTGAGTTCAGTTCAACAAAAAATTATAACGTAGGTTAAGTATAAAATTGATAAAAATACTGTAATGAGAGCTCCGACAGTAATTTTCTTCGAAAATTATCCCAACGCTGGATCAAAACTTTTTGAGCATCAGAGAGCGTTTTGATCAGAACTCTTACTTAATGCCCTCAAGAAGTGTGCAGCAATTTGGTTGTCTCCGTCGAAATGCGAAACATTGCTTATTGATTCGTCGTTGTAATTGAACTCCATTCCATAGGGGTTTCCTAATCATTCAGAGAGACGCATTTGAAACAGAATAACAGTGGAAAACATCACGAAAAAGATATTTGAGTATAAGTGTGCATTTGTGTCATGTCAAAGCTGGTTTAAGAAGAACCTTCTTCTGCATGAAACATGGTGCGCGTCTTTTACCCACACGAATAGGAAGTTTGTAGAGTAGACACAATCCATTTTTCCAAAGTTTCATCAACATTTCCATCGACATCTAATTATAATTTCATGAGACGTGCAGCTTTTCGATCTGAGTCAATCAAATAGGAGTTGGGAGTGTGCGAGGACGATTGTGATCGTGACAGTTAATGTGATGCTCCATGGTAAGGAACACTGTGACTGTGTTACTCCTTTGATGGGTTGTTGTTTTCTTCGTCCTTTGTGACACTTCTGTGATGGCAGACTAAGAATTGCTTGCTGCAACTGTAGATTCTGCCTCTGCGAGCAGATTCAGCAAATGCCCATGTGTCAAAATGTCTGCAACGTGGGGTTAATAGTGAAGCTCAGTGAAACTGAATAAAAGAACAGAAGAACAAGCTCAAGGGAACAAATTATGGGAAACAATGGCAAACGTCTACCTTTAATGATTTGTAACATAAATGTCCGGAGTGAGTGTCGCAATTCAAAAATAATTGCATTGGAAGTAGTTACTGTATCACCCCTTCACAGAGGGCTCAAGGTTGTAAGGTGGTGTTCGGAATATTAACAAGTTCACATTGTTCGATAAGGGTACGGAGATAAGCGTTAATGACGCTAGACCCAAGAAATGTTGACCTTGGCACCTTTCCCGGACTCATAAACACTCGCCTTGGATATGTAAGGTAGCAATATTCCCGTTAATACCCGGCTGACCCCATTACAAACCTTTTATTTCTTTGTGGATTAATAACACGCTGGATTCTTGGCATTGTCCCTCAGGACAATTTGAACACACAAGTAGAAATGCGTCTAAAACTTTGGTGCAAGGAATCAATCACCACATGACATTCTTTTATGAGTGAATTACGACAAATATACAAATACAGAATTACATACCACCAAGGAAGCTTGAAAATAACATTTTAGGTTTGCTTGGAGTTCGGACTCGGACAGGAATGAGCATATAATTCTAGAAGGAGACAGGAAAAGTATCTAAACTCGAACTTATCTAAATAATTAATATCAAACGAGGCAACAATCGGACTTACGCGTTACTGCACTTTGCATGTTGGTCTTGCAACGTGTCTGTGATCTATTTATGATTACGATATTATTATGACAAACGAATAATATAATAAGCAGACTAGCATCTGAATTGAAAATTGAATGGAAGGGTAAGAACATGCCAACAATATGACAATTTTAACTACTTTAGTACCGTACTTTAATTCATTACGGAAGTTATTCACACATTTCGTGGAAGATGCGCACGATAGAGTTGGCACATTGCTGAAATATGCAGTGAAACGAAAACTATACATGCTTTGCAACAAGCTAGCAATAGAAACTACTTACAGAACAATTCTCTGGAGAATAATATAGTACCCTAAAAATAAATTGCACAATCCCATTCTGATTTATTTCAGCCGATCCTCATCCAAAACGATGGAGAGGTACGAACGCCTATGTAAAATAGGAGAAGGCTCCTACGGAGTGGTCTTTAAATGTCGGAACCGAGAGACTGGGCAACTTGTTGCTATCAAGAAATTCGTGGAGTCCGAGGAAGACCCTCTCATCCGGAAGATTGCCATGAGAGAAATTCGAATGTTGAAGAACCTGAAGCACCCCAACCTCATAAACCTCATCGAAGTATTCAGGAGGAAGAAAAGACTCCACCTGGTCTTCGAATTCTGTGACCACACAGTCCTCAACGAACTCGAGAAATTTCCTAAAGGCGTCCCTGAAGCGTCGATTAAGCGAATCGTGTGGCAAACCCTGCAGGCCCTTTCCTACATCCACCAGAAGAACACCATCCACAGAGACGTCAAACCCGAGAACATTCTGCTGACGAAGGATGGAGTAGTGAAGCTTTGGTAATAAAAAATCTTTTAAGAATTTATAATGACACATATCGCCATGTGTGACATTGCGCATTGTTCCCGAATTCTCATATGCTTTGCGTGTAACTGATCGCATGCATCTTTGCAGTGACTTTGGGTTCGCACGTTTAATGAGTCCTGGAGAGAATTACACAGACTACGTAGCTACGCGTTGGTACCGAGCTCCCGAACTTTTGGTTGGAGACACGGCTTATGGAAGTGGTGTCGACGTCTGGGCAGTAGGTAAGCTGATCTTGTCACATACTTATGTGCCCTTCCATCATTCTACACATTATGCCTTCCATCAATTTCTCCGCACTTCCACAAATCTATTAGCTGAGTTCCACGGAATATCCTCAAAATAGCGTTTATACAAGCCATCCATTATCGTCCGCCCCGATGATTATGTGAACACACACGTATACTAGTACATGCATGCATCCTGGTGACGTGGTGACCTTAACTCACTCTCTCAATATATTGTCGTGATGCCCATCCATTATCATCCAGAGACTAGCGAAGAGCCATTGTTCCTTGTTCAGAAGAACACAATGGAGTAAAATCAATTTATTCCATTTGCCAAGCTGTATAACCACCAGAGATAGGACATAAAACAAGGATAAAAGCACATAAGGTGTGACGGATGACGCTTGACTGTTTTCCAGAGTTGGTAATTTCCCACCGACAAAGACGAGTTGATAGGCAATTGCACACAGTGAGCTAACTTTGGTAGGTAAGGTAAATCGATAAACGAGAGACCTTCGAATGTGTTCTTCCACTTGGTTGTTATTCGTATTTACGTGCGTTCTTCGGTTCTTCCTCCTTCTCCCTACAAACCCATCCATTTCCAGCTTTTCCAACCCGTCCTCCACACAACTAAATGGTGCAGTTGTTCAATCCACCTGCTGAATTGTCAAATTAATCTAGTTATCCATCTGTAGTTATGTATGTACGTTCACTCACTGCTCGGACGATAGCTCTATTCATATTTAATGAACTATTATTATGGGCTTTCACAAATGAGAGACCTCGGAGCTTCGTGAATTCCAATGTCAACCGTAATCTGAATTCATAAGTCAGTTAGAACGGTAGAAATTGGAGTGAAGGGATGATTTATTTCTTCATCGTTTTTAAACTGCGTAATGAATGAATGTTGAATAATAAATGAGAACGGTATTACAAAGTAGTTTATTGAAGTTTGGGCTGACATTGAAAGTTAGGAAGGAACTGTTGACTGTGTAGAATGGGAAGAGAAACGAATTATTGAGTTGTAGAGTTTAAGTGTGGTTTGTGAAATGGATGATTACTTTATAGTTAACTTTGAATTACTTTGGAATATTACAGGATGTGTGTTCGCAGAGCTTATCAAAGGAGAGGCGCTGTGGCCTGGGAAGTCGGACGTAGATCAGTTGTACCTAATACGAAAGACTATGGGAGACCTTATTCACAGGCACATGCAGATATTCCGTACCAATGAATTCTTCGCTGGAGTAACGCTTCCCATGCCAGACACTCGAGAACCTTTGGAATCCAAAATGCCCCGATTTCTGTCCAAAGACGCCCTGGACTTTTTGTACAAATGCTTAGACAAGGATCCTGCTAAGAGATACACTTGTGACCAACTCCTGAGACATCCGTATTTCGCAGGCTACTCTTTTAGACTCCCTTCCTCTGACCTTGAAGAGTTCCAGAAGATCCAGAGAAATACTTATAGCAATGGAGGTTCCAGTCTGTTTCCGCATTTGGGGCTGAATGGACCCGGAGGAAGTCCTCCTGAGTTCCAACAACAGCAACAGCAGCAACAGCAGCAGAAAAGCAGTAATAGCGTTAGTAATAATGGAAACTCGTATGGGAATAATAACCCTCCAGGAGGGTACCTACAAAATAGGGATTCTAGAGATAGCTTTGATCACTTACCTACAATTTGACGAAATGAACTGGAAACCTACCGAAAACCTCCCACACCAAATATTAACTTGTCCTTTAAATCTGTTCCAACTCCACAAAACAACAGCTTCTCGAATAACTCCAACATTCCTAATAACACTTCTTCTAAAATCGGAAACGGAAATAACAATGGGAATCTCAGCTACATCAATGGAAATGGGTTTAGCAGCAATTTCAACAGAAATTCTAACGGAAGCATCAAGAGCAAAAATTCATTTGCGACTGGACAACAACCTACTTCAATGTTGTTTTCATTTTATTCTTACAACAATCGGTGACAACGAAGTTAGTCTGTCCGATTATTTTTTAGTTATTTGCTGTCTTTTTACATTTCCTCCTCTCCTGATCTTAAGAATGAGTGTGGATTTGTAAAGTTTTAGAGTAAAACATTCCTCTGATAAGATATCAATTCTAACGTCAGAAATGTATGGTTAGAATGTCAATTATACAGCAGTACAATTCATACACAGTTGATTCGTAGATTGGCATTCAATTAAAAAATTAGCTGACGCTGAAGGTACAATCGGTGGGTTTCTGGGTCAAAATCGTTTGAGCAATTACGACAAAGGGAAGGTAAATTAATTTTTAATTTGTGTATTAATGCTACTGCACACATCTATTTTCAATTTGCTGGTGAGAATGAATTTACAAGTTAACTCGGTTCGTATTAATTGTTGATTGCGATACGTAAGACTTCACATTACTTCATCTGTTGTATTATTACTGTACAAAATGAGTTGTATTATTTTAGTTGAAGACCTGTCATATTTCAGAATAAAACTGTATTTCAGTCACATTTTTCCGTAATCGTGTGCAGGTGGGTTTTGGAAAATTGCTTTTGATTATTGGGACATTTAATATGCAAATCAAATGCTTCTACAAGGTTAAGTTCGATATGAACGACCCCATAGTAAAAAATCGATAACTACACTACAAGTAATTTCTATTGCTACATTTCGTTTGGGCGAATTTTGTCTGATCCAAATCCCTTAAAATATTTAAATGGAAATCGTTAATTCACTCATAGGATTTTATTTGATTGCGATTGATCCACTGCGATTTGATTTTAACACTGTTTTACTGTGACTTAGTACTGAAGTATCTTGTCTTAAAACGCTTTCAGTGGTAAAACATAACTTGAAAGTGAAAATGATATTCGCACTTGAATCACAGAGATTCTTATCAAAAAGCCATTTATTTCTGTACGAATTGTCCCCCTTGGGTGTCCAGGTGTGAATAAATACATAGAGACGTGTCTCTCTCCCACAACAATCAGAGCAGTTTCTATTTAATACAGTTGAAATCGAAAGCTCTCTTCCACCTGTGGTCTTCCTCATTTCTCATAATAAATTTACCTTTATTCCAACTTCGACGAGTTCTCTTCGCATCGATGCCTCTCTTCCTATTTACCTTTGGTCTGTTTACATTTTCAGTTTCTTTTAAAAAAGGATGTGCATAACTGGCGGAGCAATAATATTGTCCTTTGTACCTAAACCAGCAATGCAGGGGTTGATTAGGAGAAATTAGGAAACTTAAAAGCCCAATGATTGTATGATATCTATGTTAATCATAAAAGCTTCACTAAAGATGTCTTGCGTAGTTATTACGTACTCCACCAACCTAAAGCAGAAAGAACTTGGACTGACGATGAACGCATAAACCTCACCCTCCTCCGCATCCTGTTCTGAGACAATCTCTACGAATAAATGTAGAATAAATATGTAAGTAAGTAGTTGGACAAAACCCCAACAGCACAGTTTCAAATTGAAGACAACAGGTGTGTATATGAGGGTGCAATTATCATCAAAATTAAAAGCTGCTTTCAGTGCGACATATTAATGGGAACGAAGAGACCTAACCCCAAGAATCCTATTATTTCACTCCTCACACACTCGTGAAAGATGAGACATTGTCATCCCACATACGACGTCAAAAATTTCTCTGAGATATTACGGAACTGCTGCTGTGTTGTCACTGAACAGTTGAGGAAAACTCATCTCTTCAAGATGCAATCTCATTAAGCTGTATCAAATTTTTGAAAATTATTACAGATCACCGTATCGTCTTGGGTGTATCATATTGTCATTTTGTCATCTCATAAAGATAAAATCATGTTTCACACTGAAACTAAATGCTGTGGCAGTCAGCAAGAATTACAGTCACAAAGCTCAATACAAATTGAATGACGGAGTGTAAGTCCATTAGAATTCACAGACTCACACTACATATCCTTATTTGGAGGGATAAAGTTTCAATTGGAACAAAACAGACACACTGAATGTATAAGTAAGCATATAAGATGATTTGGTTGACAGATGAGAAATGGCTTTAGCACATAATTACCACACAGTGTGTGACTTAATTTCAGTGATTTGTGACAGGAGTTCTCACCATGCGTCCCACAGGTAGAAGTGTAGAACACATCTCCTCGCATCGCAGGTAGCCAAGTCATAAGACAGTAATAAGAAGTAGTAAAAATACTTTTCATCCTATTTTTACCACAATTCATTCAGCGACTATAGTGTACTGTAGTACTTGTTAGATCATTTTGAATGAGAAGACGGAAGTAGGTCATACATTTTGGAGATTGATTTTTATTGCAATCATATTTCATCTCGGTGCATAATTATTATTACTTTACAAGCTCTGCAGTCACCGTCTGCAGTTTAGCGATGTTTAAATACCTACAAAATCGATAGACGAAGACGTAAACGCAATAACCAAAGAAAGTGGTGGTGGGTTTTTGGTACGCTTGTAAAACCTCAGTTGTGAAATCACAGGCAAATGTTACCCTATATACGCATGGATTGAATGTGTGAACTGAGCGTATGTGTGTGTACCTATGTTACCTTTCGACATCCTAAGGAATTCCTCCAAAATTAGAATAGTTTGTGGATCAGGAGGACTCGCAGAAGGATCTGGAGAAGGAGGTTAACCAAAGAAAAGGGAAATAAAAACTAGTCCTAGTTCCATTAAAATAAGTCAAGTCGATAATAACCCACAACAAGTCAGATTCCATTGTTGAATCATTTCATTTTCTTTCCAGCCTGAAACATACTAACTATACAACACTAACACTACCTGCAACACCTCTCTCTTGAGTGTGTCTTCTGGCGGAGAGCCTATTTGCATACCACGAGATTCTTATTAGTGCCAGATTTGGTTCACGCACCTGTGTGCCCATCTTTGTAAAGGACCAAAGGGAGAGGAGGAGAGCCTGGAAAGGCTTCTTCTTCGTCTTCTTCCTTGTCCCTTAGAATCTAAAAGTAGCCATGAACCAGGTTACAGGAACTGAGTTGAAGTGTTCTTTCGCTCCCAGTCATCTCATCTGTGGAATAAGAATGACCCTATTTCGTATGCAACTAGTTAAGATGAATGTATCAAGCTCATTTGCTTTCTCGTAGGTAGGATGTGGGCTAATAGCAGTGTAATTTTAATGGGCATCTTTCCTATTCCCTCAAGTCCTCCAGACGGAATTCCTTCTTGATTCACATGTAGGTTTAGGATAACTCAGACCAAGACGCCCACAATTTCAATGAAATTACGTGTAACCACCACAATGATACAATCTCAAATCTTGTGTCTGTTAAAGATATGCCTTGTATGTAAGTCTCTGTCATTCCGTTAGATTCTCTTCACGTTTCATTTCACTCTGATTATCGTTTGCTTTGAAATCTTTTGGATATTTCGGGACTATCTGTCTGGGATAGCTTTAAGTCTTTTTCAACTTACCTTTTCAGTCCACAAAATTTCTAGAAATAGAACTCTGGAGAAAAGGAGACTTTATTCTGTACGTCCTAAATTATTCGTTAACCTGATTACGCTATCAACATGTAACCTACACGCCTAGTCAAATGCACGAAGTTCCTTTGGCTGACGGTTCATTTGTATTCTGATGTGCAACTTTAAGTTTACCTTCTATACCGTGATTTATAAATATTTAAATCTGAATTCAAATATTTTTGAAATAATCTTACATTTCAACTTCTGAGATTGCAATTTCCGTAGCTGAATTTTAAATTCAACGTGCATTCTATTTTCACTTTTAGTTTTATTCATCAGCAGTCCTCAAATTGGTAGCCAACTTTTTGTTAAACAAGAATGTTTTAAGTCCTAACTGAAATTAAAGCCTTAACTGACTCAAGGATTTTTTTGCAAAATTCCAACTCATTATTGAATGCAATCCCCAAAGATCTTGTAATCCTTTTTATACTCTCGAAATTGTGGGAAATAATCACTCATCCTCAATTACCAAATCCGGTTTCTCTTTTAGAATTTCGAGAAATAGTAGCTTATCTAAAAAGCTTTCGATTTGACAGACGTAAATTCATTTAGACGGGCCAGCTTGTTTAGTAGGTACAAAAAATTGCGAAATTCACCTCTGCTACCACCTTCATGATTTTCTCGACGAGAGGTTTTGCAAAGTAGCAGCCAATGTCAACAAGTAAAAGTAGCCCTGCCAGCATCTCCTCTCGTAGTCTACCTGAATTTAATATTCTTTAGGAATTTGGAGCATAACCAACTATACAACTAAGTTTTTAACCACATTACAAAAACTCATGAAATATTGCATCCCTTTAATCATATTCTTTATAAATATTCTCTCCGTAATCTCCTCAATGAACTTCTCCTGTCTTTCTCATTCAACTGAATCCTTTTGTGTGTAGGAATCCTTAGGGAGAATTAATTAATCATGATTATTTTTTCGAAATTCTGCTCTGGATGCTAAATTAGGTGAAGGATTCTATAAATCTCACTTTTACTTAAAATGCTAATAATGTTGAGGTGATATTGATGATTATTGTAAAATGATGAATAAAAAAGTTAAGCCAATTAAACTGATCTCATAAATACAATGTTGTTGTATGTATTTCAGAAGAAAGTAATTATAGTACTATGTGAATAGGTGTTAACACGTGTTCATTAAAATTATATCACTTGTACTCATGAGTTCATTCTTCTGGTTATTGGACAGCGTAATATAGCATAGGTACATGAGTACACACGTATTTAAACCGAACCAAAATGAAATCGTTTCGTCTCCCTTGTTCAAGTGTAATTTTAGCCAATTTTCCGCTACTTTTTATAACCTCATCGCTGGTTATGCTGCGTAATCTCTTGTAAAGTTGTTAGATCCTTTCTTATTTACAGTAGCAAAGAACATACAACACAACAATGTTTTATTCACTCATCTTCCAACGAAACTGAAAGGGATGATAATCCTTTGATGAGTCAACTTCAATCTAAAACAAACAAGACGTGGCGCAACTAACTTAGTTTTTGATTACGATGTACGAGAGAGTTACAGCACAAGTTAATTACTCCTCGATGGAGAGAGAACGCAAAGTAATTTCCAATCTTAGTTTGGATGTAATTCGTTACACTTAATCTTTTATGAACACCACTCTTGTCATCTATTCGTTGAGGGGTTGTAACTCTTTAATTTCTAGTGATGAAAGCTCTACTAGCATGCTAATTAGAATTAGAATTAGTGTAAACACGATGCTTATCATAATTGCTTGATTACACTTTGCTAATTAGACTTGGCTGCGAATAATCTTCTTCGTAAGAGTCTCGACGAAAGAAGAGAGCGGATGCTAATTAAGTCGAGAGATGAGATTTTAAAAAAGAAACGCACTGCGTACGCTTTCAACACGAAGGGATTATCAGTCAATAACCATCAAATTTTAAAAGCATGAACGAAGATTTTCAAGTGTTAAATGAGCAATTTCCGCATGATTTGCAATGCAATAATGAGCGATAAATAAAGCTTTATCTTTCAAAAATCTCCATCAATGTCTTCTTACTCATTTTTATCATAATCATTACAAGGGTGTAAAGAGTGTTAACTTGACAAACTTAAGTCATAAATGGTCACAACAACCATAAAACACACAAGTCGATGAGAAGATTCGTAACTCGACATAATTATGGCGATTGCCAGACCATTTTTGAAATTGTTATGCCCTCCAACCTCTAATTAGTCGTTTTAATGTAAATTCCTCACTGCAGAACGAGCACATGTAATTTGTCCTCTTTTGGCTTTCCTTATAATTCTTCTCGGTGGTAAAGCCCCTTCACCTACTTTTTCAATTTTACTGAGGGCATCCAAAAATTTCTATCTCCTTATCATCCCAGAATACTTTCGATAGAGCACAACTTTCAATTTCACGCAAGATAATCCGAGTCCAAAATATTCTCCCATTTATTACAACTTAGAAGTTGAATTTAGTTATTTTTCAAAACTTCAAAATGATGCAATAATCTATTCTTCAACCTGACAAGCAGATCTAATTGCGAACCTAGGCTACCTTGCTCCTGCTCTGTCCGATTCAGTTACTTAATCACTACACATAATTATTGCCTTGTGCTGCCCTTATTCTTTAGAATTTTAAACACAATTACAGAAAACTTTGAAGTGTAAATGTGCATAATACAATGCTCTAGTTGCATCCGATGAGACAATCAATTTGTAAAGAATATGTTTCGCCTATTCCTCTAATAAATTACTGTAACTTCCTGTGCATGAGGGTATTACTGAAAGCCAAAGGGATGTGAATGGTAAATGGTATATAGAGGCATGTACATCAGTATGAGTTTTTACCATGGCTGGGAAAATTAATTTGATTCTGGTAATAGAAGACTTCTAGTACAACTACTACTGTTATTGTGTGACCATTATTGTTCATGTAGCAAAGGTAAATACCTGCTTTGGCTGAATGAGTAGTAGGGGACTAGGCATGTAGGTTTATAGGTGAGAATGAAAATCTTCTAATAGACTAGGAACGAACTACTGTCTCCTACTGCACCAACCCGTCTTTATGTCTCGCAGCATTAAATGTGCTGTAGAAAAGAAAGGTTTTATAAAAGCCATGGCAGTGTTCAGATGCATCCCAGTAGTTATTTCAATAGTGCAAGTCCATGAAGTTCTACGAGAGTAAATTGAAATAAGCATCCCATCATTGCATCCCAAACGAACAACCTGTTGCCGTAGCCTTTCCCAATTCAGGAAGATTGTGTTAAGCCATTGTTATTTGTAGACTCGGCCAAGTCTCGTGTGTGTGTACTGAAAGGGTTATAGGCACTCACAGCCAGCAAAGAAGAGATTTACTTTCTTCGAGTTGAGGTTGGCTGAGCTCATCTTTGAGGAGCAGCAAAAACTGAGACTTACCTAAGGAATCTCAGTCATCACAGTCTCAGCCTTCACTGTGTGAGTTCCTCACTTCTTCTCTGCCACTGCCACTTCTTCGTCTTCTTACCAAAGAAGTCTCAATTTCCTCAGAAGAATTAATAATTAATCTTCATTGCGATCTTGAGGATTAATCCTCCTCATCCCTGTGGGGCTTATTCCAATCAAAATTTCATTGTGAAGAAGCCGGTTTTCGAATAAGGCCTAACGTACTCACCAGCCATCTTGTTGTGTGCATATTCTTCGTGATTTAAGGGTAAAACCTGAATTCTTATTCAGTACGTAATAGAACCGTTACTTACACACATACACACACTATCTAGTGTGTGTGTACCAAGTACAAAAAGACGATAAGTGAGATCACAATTGGATTGTTTAGATCAACTCATTCTTATTCCGAGGAGAAGAAGACTCGTGTAGTTGTGAAACAACTTAAGGATGACCAAGATCTTGTGAGCTTGGTCAATTTTTCTCTCTGACTTTTGGCAATTGTTTCATTCGTAGGTGAGTGAGGTTCTCGGATGAACCTGAATTTTACTTGGTGAATCTTCTTTGCTGACTTGTTCTCTGGGATTCTTACGATCTGACGTGATCAGAAAACTATACGCAAGCACCTATTCCTTTTGTAACACATCTTAGTGACCAAGATTCTCCTTCTTCGGCAACGCGTAATTGCTTTCAGTGGATCACTAGTTCAAAACACGGATGTGTGTCTCAGTCGAAAGTTATTCAGTTCCTCTCTAATACTGTGAAATACTTAATTAGTGCTCCTCTTCCGACTCACCCATTCATCTTTGGCTGAAAACATTCCTGGAAACATAATCTGTCAACACAGTAAGTAAAAGTTCCTACTGACCTACATTTCCTTTCCCGAGTACGTTCGTCCTTGCAAAAGAAATATAAGATTCCTATCAACTCTTCCTATTTTGCTAGAGTCTCTGTAACTGCTACTTCACAAAAACAACTCAAGTTCAATGTTTCCTTAATTCTTCTTAATCTTAGGCCAAGCACAAAGAACCGCATATAAACAGAACAATGCTCGTTTGTCGTTGTAATTAAATATTTCAAATGAGTTACGATGATTGCACCGTCAGAATATAATTTCACGGCTAAGTTGGTGGGAATATGTGCCAGAGTATTCTCAATGTACCTTCTCCATCTATACTCCTTACTCCTTAGATTTAAAAGTGTATACATTCGATTTCATTCAGATCGCAGTCCATTTAGATTACACGATAATTCAAGTATAACTAACTGAAGATGTGTGCTGAACGCTGAACTTGTGATAGCCTCAACGTGTAATTCACGTTGAGAGTTGGGACATTCAAAGAGGAACTTATTTCAGCGTAGGAAAAGTTTATTTCCTTTGCAATGCACTTAATTCCTTCTTTCATTGCACGAGTAGAAGCATAGGGACACAGTAAAGCATCGTAAACTAACAAAGTGATGGATGTGATTGAGTTTAGAAGGGCGTGAGAATATTTTTGCTAGTAAAT
>JAQIWW010000186.1:0-16535 GCA_034696865.1 Isotomurus unifasciatus
GTTACAGTCGATATTTTAAAGATAATATTTTCGTTGTCATCGTGTCTAGTTGCGCGACATATGGGACACCCTGTATAGTAACTAAAGGACTCCCGGAAATCAGGAGCTAAATATATATTGACTAAATGGACTCCTGAAAATCGGGAGCTAAATTTATCGTGACTTTATCGGCTCCCACAATTCGGGAGCAAGCGCACGCTAGTGAGCTTAGTGCGCTTGGAATGGCGAGGGATATATCATCACAAGACCTTTCCAACGGTTTCTTGTATGAGCGTGATCTCCCAAAAAACATCTAGCCGACCGACCGATTTGTGACCGTGTAGCCTTCAGGGAGTACACCACAGTGACCAAATGACAATTACAAATTATATTAGTTGTGATCTACGGATCAAGAGCTTTCTAACGATACCTAATATGAGCCGGATCTCACAAAAAAAGATGTGTGTGACCGTGTGTTCTGCAGAGAGTATACTACAGTGACCAAATTCCTGTGACGGGTGGGGGTCAGTGGGGGTGGTCTAGGGTTGTGGACGGAAAATGAACTCCAGTTCATGATCGGTGCATATCCGAGGCCTTAAGTGGGGGTAAGATTTCCCGGTTTAACCTTACCTTTACCTTTCCAGGGCAACGGTAAAGCAAGGAACAGACCAACAATAGACATGACCGCTCAAACTGAAAAAATTGCATACTCAGAAAAGCCTTCTCTCGATTGATAATTTACGACTAAACTCTCAAAAGGTGATGCTCGCACAAGCAAATCGTTCAACCAATCTCTTCCTATATGTCACCCAAAAACAAATCCCGGATAGGAAATAAACGGATCCGATTCATATCAATTTTCCACACGAGTTTTATTTGTTCTAATCTTTAACAATTTGAGATTCGTGTAGAACCCCGTGCGTATTATTAACACAATATTTTGACATTAAAATTCAGTTCGGACTTAGTACACTTTATAAGATACATAATAATATATAACATAGCTTTTTAGTGTGTTATCTTGTATAGATTCTTAAGATGTAAAACGAATGACTTAAAACTGTGTATCTATCTTTAATTAATTAACTCCATTATTACACCCTTATAGAAGCTTAAGACGTAGATAACAATAAATTCACAGTGGAATAGTTTGATCTTGAAGATATACCTAACATACCTAACTAAGTCCTAAGCATTGTACCCCTGAAGTTTAATACGACAAAATCTGCATACACAACGCATTTAAGTAGGGCAGAGCATTTCACCCTCTTTGCATTTTGTGTATATTTAAAAGGTAATAAAAATTACCAGGATTTTCTAGTATACTTGATTTTTGTTAAAAGGTAAGGTAAACGTGCATAGTGTCTCACACAACACACAACATGAGGATCAATGAATAAATTGAATTAACAGATACCTCTTCTGGTTTCGTGGCTACATATTGGAATGAGATACCAACACAATTGAAATGAAATACCTTAAAATGCCTCGGTGTGTTTTTGTAAAGATACGAAGAAGTACAGTTCAACCAAGATTGTAAATAAAATTACGCTCTAACTAATTACAACCTACACACTAAATTTGTAGTAATTATTAAGCTACAAACGACGGAAAGTATTTTGTATGTAAATAAGGTACATTTAGTCAGTAAAACCGTCCCAAGTCATCCCCAATCAAAATGAAATAATAAAAGATTGCTAAAATGCAAAATGTATTTTTCCTATTCGTACAATGACACAATGCAGTCTGACTAAATTAAGTAACAAAACTTTGTCATCATCATTTCAACTATCACGCACATAATATATTTATTTCTATATCTACACCCATAATTCCCTAATAAAACACGCCGAAGAAAAACTTTCGCCGGGCCCAAAGCATCCAGTGCTTTGAAAGTGAAAGCAGCACACTCTCACACACAACATGCACAAGTTGTTCTCACAAGCAATGAGAGTAAATGTTGTAATAATGTACATTTCTAAACCGAATAACCTTGCGAACTGCGAACCACGTGGAAAATTCATTTGTAACGACAATCATAGTCGAAATTGAGTCTTCCACTGGGCGTAACTTCACAACTTTTTTCGTGTCAAGTTTTCCATTAGCTATAAAACTACTGTCGTTCATTGCACGTATGTAAGTTACTAAATATATTTAGCTAACAACACGCACGGTCTTATACCACGGTAAAGACAAACTAAAAACTCGAAGTTGATTGCATTGCATTTTTCTTTTTTGCACAAAATACTTCCTCTCTCTCTCAAGCTTGCGTGTGTAATTTCCAGTTCCCTGTGAAAGTTTCGTGAATTTTATGTAAAGCCTAAAAAGTAGCCTAGTAGTCGTGTGTAATTTTACTCTTAGTTAACTAGAATCTTAGTCAATATCACAATTTTTAGGGACTGTTCTACTCGTGAAGAAACATAGATGCTGATTGAGATTGTCTATTGTGTGGTGATATTTATGAAGTACAGAAAGGATGATGATGATCTGATTTTTGTGTTGGTGTTGGTGTAAGCACGTTATTACATAACAGTTGTATTGAGTGTAACATTACGTGTGAGTGGGTGGGATCGAGTCTCTGTTTCATCCGCATTTTTTTACAAGTAAGTGTGGTTCGTCGTGATAGCTTTTTCTTTTTCGTTTCATCTTCCATAAGTGGATTTTGATAGGTTTAGGGTGTAGTCGATGTAGTTTACTTTTATAGTTTTGTCAATGGTTTATATCTCTTTCTTCGTTGAGGAGAGAATCTTCTTTGTATATGACAGCATCAAGATCAACTCATGTGAGGGCATTCGTGAGGGATTTAGAGTTTCTTAATGAATTGTTTGTCGTGTAGAAGAACTAATAAGAGGTTTCATACGAGAGTTACATTAGGAGAGACGCGTTTAATAAGTTTAAGGCTTCAGTCTACGGAATCCAACTCCTTCGGAGCCAAGACGGAGTTCTTCGTAAAGCGTTGGAGGGACTTCAGTCTCAGGTCTGGGTGGATGAAGCGTCTCGGTGTGCCATCCATTCCCTGTCACGCCGTTACTAACGCTTGGAACGCTCCCGTTCCCTGTGGAAGGACCGTCTCCGTTCATCTGGAACACATGAAATATTACGGCTCCCGTCCGTACACACATTTCCACTTCCAAATAGATGGAAACTCTCCTCACGATTATCACTCAAGCTTAAGCTTACATGGATATCTGGATTTGTTTCTCGGATATAAGAGGGATTCTCAAAAGCAATCGCTCCTGGAGGAGGTTTCGTTCCAAACTGGCGATTCCTTATCAGCCAAACTCCTCCTACGGCTCCTCCGATCAGGAAGAACACAACAAGAGCAATGGCAACTCCAACCCCTGCATTTGATCCTCCAGCTACACAGAATCATTCAGGCCAAGAAAGAAAGTGCAAAAATTACAACAAAAACTCTACAATACGAAATAAAGGTCACAGTGATGATTTTTAGGAGGAAAATCTGAATATGGGAGTCACTGTGGGAGGAGGAGGGACACGGGGGGAGGTAGCCTACTAATTTACTGTTGGGGATTTTACAAAATGGGTAGCGTGCAAGTGTACAAAGGAAGATCTGCGTACCTGTGCTGGCTGAAGAAATCAGGTTGTCCTCCGTTATAAAAGGTACGGGATCCGTGAGAACTGACGTGCCATGGGAATTGCCAGCCTTAACCACAGTCTCATAATGGAACCCTGGTTTTAGATTCGACAGTTTGACGAATGTCAACTGCGTGTCAAGTCGTTCTGACATCTTTTGACCGATTGGTCTCCAAAATACCCTACAACGTACAAAACATAACAGAACTTATTTGTTGTTGTTCCTTTCATAATGCTTTTTTATAGATTGATATCTCGAATAGAAAGCCAAGCCGTACCTGTAAACTGACGCAGTATGTGGGTTGATAGTTGGAACATCCCAAGAAACCTTAGCTTCAGTATCTGAGAGGATTTCCACCTTGACATTTCTAGGAGGTCCTGGCAGCTTATCTAAGAATTCAAAGAAAATGATTATGACTAGACTCCTAGGAGAGAATCCCATTCCTTTTTTTTGGTTTGGCAATGAATAAATCGCGTACCTCTATTCTCCCTAAAGCAGTTAAAAATTTGCTTGGAGCTTTGAAGAATGCACAAATCAGCATTCTGAGAGACAGGCTCTCCTCTACACAAATCAAGGCAACGACGAGGAACTCCCCAGTTCGAGCAGCAAGCTCGGTGATCCCTTCCATCTACAGAAAAGAAAATGGCATTAGAATCATCTTTTTCTTGAGAGAGACTTTCATCTTTCTTCGCATCGCGAACTTAATGTGATTTATTTCTTGCCTGCAGAGCACTTCATCAACTTATCAAAATCAGGGAGGCACTGTGGCTTATCCATGACGGATTCGATGTCCAAGAAGAAAGAACACGCGTCCATACATCCTTCACTCACTTTTTCTCTGACACAGCACTCCGTGATGTTCATACTTGTGTCCTGCAAAATTGCACACATATACATGAAGCCGTGTGTGTTCGTTCCATATTCGTCCAAACTGCTTATGCAACAGACTGGCCAAATCAAATGACGCCCATAAAGACGATAAAACAGATTTTCATGAGTACCTTCAGGTCACGAGATTTTAGGGCAAGATTCTTTACAGTGTCACCAATTGCGTTTTCAGCATGGCATGAATAGTTACCAATATCGGCTTCGGTCACATTCAGAATTCTCAGCACGTACTTGTACTTGTGAGGTTGCTACAAGAAGGAGAAAGTCACATGAAATATTTATAAATGTTACGAAGATTACTGCACAACCAGTCTGCCTTCGTCTGCGAGGACAAATCTGGAGGAAAAAATCACTTTAGCTTTGTGAGACTCACATCAAGAAGAGGTAACGGTACACTGTCATCATGTTCAATCCGGTAATTTCCTCCATTTACAATGGGAATCCTTTCCCTTGAACTCTTCCAGAATGCAACTTTGGGTTCCGGATAGGCTACAACGGTGCATTCTATCGTCACAGGGTCTCCAAGCACTCCGTACGTTATTTCCGATCCAAAGACACTTGGAAGGTCTTAAGGAAACGAGAGAGATTGTGTGAAATAATGTCCTCGAGGATTCTAGTTAGTCTCACTTTACACCAAATCCAAAATACTTACGAGAAACTTGAATTCTTCGGGCAGCCTGCATTGGAGTTCCATATCCGTTGTCCGCATAGCAAGAAACTATATCCATGTCTCTAGTTATGTTGTCAACTGTTTGAGTCAAATGTCGATTTCTTTGTTGCTTCATCAGTTTTCCGTTTATATAAAGAGAAATCGTAGGAGTAGGGTCACCCAATGCGACACACACGACCGTCATTGACTGGCCTTCAATCAATAAATTCAGAGGTTGGATCCTTGGTGGCTACATAAAAGAGAGAAGAGAGAAACGTGAAGAAACCTATTATCATCTTTACTCACACAGCTGTGGGTTTCATTCTTTATTTCAAAAAAGGAGAAACTTTCATTTCTGGGTTGTTCGGGGAATAAAAGTGTACAATCGAGGAGTGTACAAGGAGCTTACCTCAACAAAAGGAGAGTGAGCAGGATCTGTCCACGCAATAAGTGTTTCACTAGGAGGACTTTCTCCTTTGTCTGTTGTTCCGGACACGTACAAAATGTACTGTGAGTTTGGTTTCAGTCCCTCCAAAGTCACTGAATTGACGGAACTTTCATTTATTTGGTACTCCGTGTCTTTCACTCCTTTATGGTACACCCTGTAAAGAAATAAAAGTGAAATCAATTCCCTTTCTCTAAGCTCATAAAGCCATTTCCTTTCTCGCTTTCTCTCTCTTCGTGCTTTCTTGTGTCTGTGTCTCGTTATTTAAACAAGTTTAAATGTTGATTACTCCAAGTTCTGCCTGCTCTAAGATTTAAAATTCTTTCTTACTTGTAAGTGATCTTGTCAGTAGGATGAGCTATGGTTGGAGGCTGCCACACAATTTGCACCCAAGTGGCTCCATGACCAGCAACCACGAGACTATGGGGAGCAGATACAATTCCTGAAATCTTGCTTCCGTTGAAGGCTGAAATAAAGCAGAATAAAAAACTTCAGTGATGACAAAGACCCTTGTGTGCGGGAAGGATTTATTGCATCTCCGACATCAGAAGGAAAAAAGTATCGATTCAGGAGAGCGGAAGAAAGGCAGGTCTTGAATTGCCGTGCTTACCCTCAGAAACAACTTTGATCTGAACCATAGCAGATGGGATTGATGTCCCGTGCTCGTTCTGAGCAACTACGTACAACGTGTAAGTTGAGCCTGTTTGGAGACCTGTCACTTCAACTTGAGTCTCAGTCGTGTTGACCTGAAGGGAAATGAAATGCCGTTTAAAAACTAATTCAGTTTTTCATTCCTTTCTTTTTCTCACTTTCTCCAAATTCCATTCTTACCGATTTCAATTCATTGGGCTTAGCAGTTACAGCCGAGACTACTGCGGCGTCCCTCAGTTGATAAAAGACTTGGTATTGAGTTATGTTGTATCCTGCTGGAGCGTCCCAACCAACTCCAACTGAGTTGTCGGTGACTAAGAACGCGTGGAATTCTTCCACAGGTCCTGGGATGATCTCAGTACCTGGTAATTCAATTTCATACATGAGTTGAAGGAAGGAGGCCAATCATATTATACGTGTATCACAAACGGCGGATACATTTCCACACTGATGATATTTATTACCTTCGTCGAAACACTGGATGATGTTTCCTATGAAGGGCAAGCAGTTTTCGGCCATGGAGAGCAAACTATCTGCGACACGAGCAGAGCAGACATCGATACAAGTGTCGGAGACTCCTCTTTTGAGGCAACAGGAAGTGTGATCTCTCCCTCCAGCTGCACATCTGAGGATCGTGTGGAATTCAGAGGCGCAAGAAAAGGCCAACGAGCGGATGTCACTCATTGAGGCGTCATAAGAACATAACGGCATGCACGTGGAACTGAGCCCAGCCTGGGAAAGAGCAGCAGAACCAAGTGTGTAAGTAAACTCAAAAGTATTCACATAAAATCACATCTTCTTCCTGCGTTTTATGAACACTCCAAGTGAAAGTGAGTCTCTTTTACTACTCCACGTAATCCAGATATCAACTCCTCACTTCTCCTCACAACCATCTTTCTTCTACATTCATACTTTCCTCCTTATTATATATCCCTCTTTATGTATGTATGCGTATAATCACAAGTATAACATTAGACATGGAGTAAAAAACACAGACTTACAGCCGCACAACAAGCCGTCTCATTGTAATTATCAAGGGACGCTTCAATCTCTGCATTTTTCTCGTTCTGCGAGGCAGTTCGGAACACAACCCTTTGGGATGGCTCACTCACTCCGTGTTCATTCACCGCCTCCACGTAAACCTGCACAAAAGGAAAAAAATAAATGAAAGGAACTCTGCTGAGGGAAAGTAGTCTGCACTTCTCATCGCCCATCCCACAAAGTCAGTCTTTATTATCGTTATCATCTTTCACACACACAAAACATTAATTATTATGTGTGGAGCTTTACAATTCAGTGGATGACGACGACCACTACACTTGGCTTACCGCAGTTCCAAATGAAAAGTCCAGTCTAAAAATTCCGTTTTTATATCTGCTTCCATGCTTTCATTATAAGTTTCCCGTGGCTTTCTCAATATTGTCTAAAAGGTCTCTAAGTGCTACTCATTCTTTCTCCGTTCATTTCAATTAATTGCGTAGGCAGCTAACACTGTTATTGCGGTGGTGTGGTAGTGGTGATGAGCAACTGAATGCTTTCTCCGTGCACTTCAATTAGCAAAAGTGAATACTCACATGAATAAATACACCTCTTCGCTGTGTTCAACCTCCCTTTTATTATGCATTAATATCGATCTAACCTCTCACTATACCTTCTCCCTGTCTCTCTATTGTATAGACTTAAGCTATCACCACCAAGAAGAAAAAGTTAACAACAGCTTTCTCTTTGCCTTTCCCTTTCCATCCTAATTTACTTCTAATTCATTTCCTCTATTGAAGGAGCACGTTCCCAAAAAGAGAGTGTAATATGATTTTTTGTTGAAAGGGTTCATTGTGTGCACTAGTGGCTTTTTGCGAACTTACTACGTGGCACGAAAAAATATTCAAGAGTTCTAAACTAAATGTTCTGCGTGTATGCCAAGCACTAAATAAGTACTCAACTCACAGACTTGTTTGCAAACAACCTTAAGCCATCATCATCTTTCAAGGATGCCGGATGCTTGGAGTTTGGGATAAGCAGATTTGCAAACATTTCTTGCACCACTGACCTACACTGCTACGCGGCTACTATGTAGTTCACTAGAAGTTTCATGGGTGTGGATTTCAGGGTGGAGAAAGGTGGAAAAGGGTGTGGACGCTGGCAACTGACTGTGAAACTGCGAACAACGCTCACTGCTTTGTAATCTCTTAATGAACCAAGTACATTTCATTTGGTGATCGATTTATATCTAGTTTAGTGTAGCGACTTACCTCGTATTCAGCGTTGGCATAAAGATTCTCGAGAATATACGGTGAGTGGACATTCCTGACGTGTTTGTAGAGGTTTTCGAAAGTAGCTAGTGGTCTGTAATGCACATGATAACCTGTGACCGTCTCAGTGAGAGTTGCAGGTGGAGACCAATGCACAAAAGCAAAGTCTTCATTGACATTTGACACGCGAACTTGGGTTGGAGCTGAGGGAAGGACTCCGTATCCGTCCATAAGACAATTCGAGTATTCGTCCATGTACCTCAAGCACCTGTGAAGAAAACAAGGGAATAGGGACTTCCATTAAATTGTATTTCCATCCCAAGTCCCACATGGCTGAAGTGGATTATTTCTCCAATGGATTGGCAATGAAGGGGATTTCGCCTTGATCGAAGATAAATCTCTCTTTCCCAGAAAAATGATTCCAAGTGTGAGGGGAGTTGAATTAAAAAGAAAACGCGGATTTGTGTGTCACTGAAATCCGTTGGGGATTCAGAGTTGGAATCTAATTACCTGCACACATC
The DNA here is from genome assembly GCA_034696865.1 of Isotomurus unifasciatus. Taxonomy (NCBI): domain Eukaryota; kingdom Metazoa; phylum Arthropoda; class Collembola; order Entomobryomorpha; family Isotomidae; genus Isotomurus; species Isotomurus unifasciatus. Next base: position 8,978 of record JAQIWW010000186.1, read on the forward strand.
CCACACTAAACTCTGTACGAGAGTCTACTGCTGCACAACTATTTGGCACAGTCGACAGGCTGCAGTATTGACTGTGTGTGTAAAGTTGAGAGTTTAATTCACTAGAGAAATCATTCTACATTCCACATATCCCCACCTGAGTCTCTTTTTAAACAGAGTGCTCTGTGTATATTTTTTTATACTGTGTACTCTCTCTGCGTACTTGTAGAGTTCCACGAACTACAGGGAAATCTCGTTAGCAAAATTACTTTGAATCAAACCAATGAAGGGCTAAGTCTAGAGAATTATATTTACTGAGAGATGAACTGACTGTGTGTGTGTGTGGTAGATTACAAGAGAGGAATGCCGGAGGAAGTCACTTGGAGGAGGACTGAGAATGTCTAAGGAGGATTTTATTATTACTTTAAACATACATTAAATGGCTGAAGAAGAATGGGAAGTTGAATTAGCACGTGCGGGTTGAAGGTTACTTTTACTTTCCTCGGATGGGAAAGCAAATAAGAAAAGACACTAAATGATAGAGTGAAAGTTTGATGAAAAAAGAGGGCAAATCTTTTAAAAAGTGAAATATGCTGTCTTGCTCCGTATATCGGAAAGTATTTAATTTACCGTCCTTTCTCTTCTACTTTTCGCGTTAATCAAATAACGTAGTAACCTTTTCAAGTTGCTCTCTCCTACTTTCTTTCTCGCCCTCTTCTAAGTTCACTGATCCATTTTATTCGTGAGATTCTTTCTTTCTTTCACTTTGCATAAAACATTATAAAACTTAAATGAGATTGTACTTTCTCAGGGATTGCAGAGACGCAAGACACAACCGATTGCACAACTCTGTGCAATGGGAGAGATGTGAATTTTTAACACTTTCTCCAAGAAACTTTAACCTTCTGTTCATTACTTTATGCATCAGATGAAATGAAAAAGAGGTACATTTTACAAACACTCTGGCTCTCTGCCTTTTTTCTTCTTCGACATTTAAGGTCTTGCTTAGGTCGTCATTTTTGTCTTAACTCGTTAGCTCACTAGATTTTTCTGGGCAGTATTGTTGTACCCTTTCTTGGAAGTCAACTTGTAGAAGAAAAGGAATCGAATCGAAACTGTTGTTCGTTTGACGCTTGGTGAACCACACACGTTAAGAATATGGTGGACAATTTCGCTCTCGGGAAAAGATATGCATGAAAATCAGGGTTAGAATTGTGCAAATCCTACTTGTCAGTCCTCCCACTCAAAGTCATGCATAAAATAAGAAGGTCAAAGTGTATATGACTCAAGATACACGTGAGAAGAAAGAGAGAGAGAGAGAGGAAACTATTTCACATTCATGTTCATCTAACACGCGATGAAATATCGATGCGAAGAAAGTATGACGACAGGGGTGAGTCGGAAGGAAAGCAAAAGAACGAAAGGGTTTTCTTCATGAGTAACGTTGTACAAGAATCACCTTGAGAATTTTGAAACAATTGTACAATGCATAATGGATGGTTGGGTGGAGAGAGAGACAGATTTCGCAAGGCTTTGCTTTCTAATATTCTCATGTGCGTGAATTCTTTGAGATTGTCAGCAACATGAGATTGTGTGGCATTGTTAGCAAATATGCCAAACGGTGCAGAAAAGGAGACAGTGAGTGAAGATGGGACATTCATGCACAACACACTTACTTGAAGTAGTGATAGTCAATTTTGGTGATGTTTCCGCTACAGAGATCGGAACAAAGAGATGGGATTCCACGTTGTCTGCAACAAGGAGTGTGATCTTTACCATCAGCAAGACATTTGAAAACCTCGGGAGTCCATGGGGCACATATCATGAGATCTGTGATCTCGAGCAAAGACGTCTGCTTAGGATCACACATCTTTGTCACGCATCTGAAGCAGAGATAAGACACAAAATGAACTTTTATTGGATGTCCTGTCATCGTAACATAAATAGACATGGGTTCAATTATTGTTATGATGATGGGTGTCTTTACTTCTCTTCTTCCGTGTTGTATGTGTCTGTATGTGTGTGCACTCAGATGCCAGTGTTCATAACTTAATCTCATCCGAACAAAAGACGACAATTGAGTTATCATTACGTAAAAAGCGACCTCAAGGTTTATTGGGCAATTATAGGAAGCTAGGAAACTAGGCTCAACCGATTTCTGCGGAAAGTGTCATGTTATTTTATTGATTTAGATAGGGATGGCCTTTTAGTATATAGCTGCAGCTGTGTAGTATTCAATTATCTTATATATACTGACAATAGACAGGATAAATATGGTGCTTCCATGTGTCCTATAGTCTCCGCTACATTTACTAACTAACTAACTGTACTGCGGTGTATCTACAAAATGTGAAGACAGGGAGGAATTATCACTATCTTCATCTTTGGCTCAAGTCTGCCCTAATGACCACATTGCCCTTGTTTGCTTCCTCCAGGCTGCACCCTATATAATATAATATATATACTGACGGAGACTCCCTCACTGGCATCGCACCATCATATGATTAATATGATCCATCATACAAACACGTACTCGCCCATTCTTATCTCTCCTTCTCCACTTTCTCCACTATTAAAAGCAACGAAGAATTGCTACTCTTGTTGACTGTTCAATTGATTCCGTTCGGAGAGGAGAAAGGCGAACGAAGAACGAAGCAAACCCACAGGGCCATGAATTAGAAGCACGGACCCAAAAGAAAAACATTTAGTTGGAGACAGCGGGCATGATAAGAATTATAAACATTACGTAACAAACTCCTCGTTTGGCTGCTCTTGCCAATTTCACGGATTGTTCATTCGATTGATTCTTTTCTGTAGAATGCACACACACACACACATATACACGCACAGATAGAAACGATGTATGTGTATACAAATATATTTCTTTTTTTATCTACAAAAAATACGACAAGGTAAAATAAGATCCCAAGAACCCCTCGCGATTCTCAAGCGAGACCTGCTTTTTTAGTTTTTTGTACTGGAAGAAACACTTTGGGAAACTTACGTGTCTGAGTTGACGCCATTCTGTATACAACAGGTTTTGATATCGGGAATGGTGGGTGGGGATGTTGAATTGGGTCGAAGCAATCCTGGAGCGAGAGTAAGCGTCCTTACTTTCGAAGAAGGTAACGATCTGCCATGGATGTTGAATGCTGTCACTGAGATCTCGTACATTGTGAAAGGTTCCAGTTGTGTAATAAGGACATTCGTCAAGTCTCCGTGCACCTGAGATCCCAAAAACAAGCTCACTCAGATAATTTACTCACACAGATTCATACAGAGTCACAGGGTAATTTATGTCTCAGCGTGAATCAAATTAGATTCAGTTGACTTTACTCCAGATTCTAGATACAACTAAATGAAATTGATTTGGCAATTTAAATTGGCTTTATTACATTCCCATAGTTCAAAAATGTGATTCAGGAGGAAGAAATTAATCAACCCTTTCTCTTTCTCTCTTGCCCAGACTTTCTCTGGGATATTTTTGTTAATAATGCTTTCTCCAATAGACCCAATCTACTTTTTCCAGGCCCATCACATTGAATTTCCCTTTGAACATTTATCTTCTACTGCTTTCCTTGTTAGCCTCATAAATAAAAGACATTCTGTTCATCCACCACCGCCCTCCTTCCTTGTCTTCATCATCGTGATCACAGACGCCCAAAGAGAGTAAAAGAGAACTCAGAATTATTACCTACTTTCTTTGTAACCACCCAGTGTGACTTTGACTCCCTAGCCCGAGACAGATATGTTCATAAAGGACTGAGCGAGAGAGATAATTTACATTTATCAAAATCATTTCTCTCAGTCAGTCTTATTGATCAAACATTGAACAAAAGGTGTGATAACTGAATGAAAGGAACCCGAGATTTCCACTGGGTTTCCAGCAGTCAGCATTAAGCATTCCAGAAATTTAGGTCGACAAAGGAAAGTCGACACAATTAAATCGATGAAATTGATCAAGTTACACACAAAAGTATTTCATCTCCGCGTTAATTTCGCCATCCTCTGTGTATAAACTGAAGGCTGACTTTCACTGTAGAGGAACTTGACATACGAGATCAGACAAAATGTCCATAATAAGTCATTAAGACTACAACTTCGGAGTTTCCTACTACCTCTATAGTTTCATTTGTTACTTATAGTTAATGAGAGAGAGAGAGTGAGAGACGGATGGCGCATAATAACTTTACCTTTATTTGTCTCATTTGTACTTCTACTCTTTCCTCTGATGAAATATCAATTCCAGTCGAGCCTTTCTTTCCAGCTGCAACTGTGGTAGTAGGTGTTCCAACAGCCAAAGTTGTGGGTGCTGGAACAGCTCCAGGTGTCGAGGTAGTCAAAGACGTTCCTCCGATGCTGGAGGACTCGCTGCCATACCCAAGCCCGGTGAACGGAGCATCAAAAGTTCGGAGTGTGGTTACATTCACTACGTATTCTGTCACAGTATCTCCATTCTCCGCAGGTACAGACCAGCTCACGTTGATTGAGGAATGTGACATTGCCACTGACTGCATGTTCTGTGGTTCGCTTGGTAGGATTTCTAAAGTATATAAAATTGATTTTAGTTAAGCACTAACATCTAGCGTAAGTACATAACCATATGTGTGTGCCTCTGACTTTTAACGGTGATGAAAAGGGATAGGAATCCAGTAACATTTAGAATTTTAATAAATTGAGCTTGAGAATGAAAAGAAAGAGAAATCGAGTGGATCACTACTTTCTCTGGACTTTCTCTTGCCACGTTGAAGTGGCTATTTGCCATAAATCAACCTGTCTATTTCAATGCACTTCTTTAGATTCTCAACTTTTCACGTTCACACTTACACACGCTTACCGACCAGTGACCAGCATGGAGTAAGCTGCTGCTGGCCCTACTACACAAAAGGTTCCAGGCTTATGAGACTTGATCGAGTGAAAGTATGAGAAGAATGAGTTCTATCCTTAACGCTACCAGACACTCCATACACTGGTCCATCCACAATACATATAATAATAATGGAATTCAGCTCCATTCGATTTCTCTTTAAAGAAGGATGCTACAACGGTCTTTGTGTGTCTGGGATACAAGTAAGTGTTGGGATGACCGTTGTAACAGGATGAAATAAAAATCAGTGCCTGGTAGTAATGGTACTGTGTTGACTGTGTGTGAGTCACACAGAGTGCATGTATGTTAGTGGGTGTGAATTGTGGATGATAAAGAAGAACTCACCAACTCCATCGGCGATGCAGGCCAGGGTTCTCTCAATAAATGTAGGACAAGAGAAATGAGTTTTCACATTATCAGTTACAATGGTGTACTCGCCACGACATAAATCTTGGCAGATGTCGGGAACCCCTTCTCGAACGCAACAGGGAACGTGGTCTCGACCATCTAAGACAAAAGAAATAACTCTTTTTACCCCACAATCGTTTATCTATTTTCAACAACTTTCTCTTAACACTTTGAGGAAACATCTGCCAAAATGCAGAGACCAATTGAAATTATATTGCTTATGATTACTAGTAGCAGGTACACGATTCTCGTCTGGTCAAAATTTAACTGTTGGTTTTAAGGATCCTGGAAAATTTCGGAATTGCATAGAAGATATTTTCATTACATACCAGCCATGCACTTGACGATGCTAGGGAATTCATTTTCGCACTGTGACGGTTCTCCCGTAGATCCATCCAAAATTGACTGAAGCGTGCAAAATCCGAGACAACTCCTTGAGACATTTTGACTCACGCAGCACTGCGTATAATTGTGACTTTCAATTGATCCTTGGCCCTACGGGGAGAAAGTAGTAAATTAACCATCATTCCATTAATGTATTAATACATTCAGTCGTATTCACTTTCCCTCCTTTTGGTCGTCACATCCATTTCCATAAATGTGTGCAAGGAAGGAACTCAAGTGAATATTTTGTGTAACAAGGAAACCCACTTACTTTGTAACTTTGTGAGAACTCCTGGAATGGAAAGTCTTCGCCCGGCACAGAGAACGTAGTAAACGAGGATGTCGATGAGGATTCATTTTTAGGTGGAGATATAGCCAATGATATGACTGGAAGTTAACACACACAAACAGATAGATCCAGATTTCATATAAATTACACTTCTTATGAAAGTAAAAGCACCCAGGGAGAGCATTTCTTCACACAGCCCGATCGATTTATTGCTAAATACATTATACTTTCTACTTCCTCCTCATAAATTACTCGCTCTGCACGTGGCTCACTCTTATTCATACACATTTATAGAAACACCGATAAGAGTCAGAGCCAGTTCAAACCATTACTCTTGTTCGGAGCCAAATCTAAGGAACGCGAGGCCAATCCATGTGTGTGCATGGCAGTGGCACCAATGTTCAAGGATATAAAAATAAAACCATGAGGAATAATCGCACACCTACTTAGCCTATCAACTACATCTATACTATCGAAATACCTTTGGACTCCAATAAGCAGTCGTTTGAGTAGTGGAGTGGTTCTCCGCAGCTATAGGAATGCTTGGTTACTTTCTCTACAAAAATATTATTTCACACTCTACTTCTCTCACAAGCCCTGCCTACCCCTACACTATTCCTCCTCGTGTTTTAACCTTTGTTTTAGATTCCATTGATTCATGACTTTCTTGGTGTAAAATCTCAACTCACACTTTCCTCCTCCTTCCCTCAAAGGCAATAAAAGAATTAAAGTCACAAAATACTGAAAATACAAAGAGATTTTGGAATTGTAAAAGTTCAATCAAAGTAAAACCATACAATAAGAACATTGGAGAGAGATAGAAAGAGGAGGAGAAGAATACGGGAGATTTTTTCCCATCTAAGCTAGACCCAATCTGCGTGACACTAATGCATTCTTATAAATTCGGTTCGAGAGCAGACGGGACTTTTGTCCGTGAATCTCTTCCCTGCTTTCCTTTCTTTAGGGAGTTGTTTATTGATTATAATAACACATTTGCTCCTTTATAATACCCTAAGAGAGTTTAGTACTGTCACGTAGTGTAGTTTGAGCTAAGAGTTATAGTGAGGACAAGGCTTACTGAATGTTAAAAACCAAATGTGCCATCACTTTTCTCCAAGGAGGTGGGGACAGAGGTTGAGGTGGAAATCGTTACACACGTTTGCATCAGTTGGCTTTCTTGAGAGCTAAGTAAATATGGTAATGTATTATGTACAGAACCTTCTGCATTCATAACGCCATTCAGCTAAGCTTACATTACTGCTGTGTGTGTGGACTTGTGGACTATATGGAGTATATAAATCTGATGAATGGTGTACACACACAGTACACAGTCCTACACACACAGAGACAGAAGTGCAGCTTGCTTGAGGGAACATGTGAGGAATTTCTGTGTGCTTTCACTTTAAACTTTTACACTTACACTGTGCGTACTTTCCCTTGAATGTCATTGCACACCTATTACTCCCCCATTCTAACTCATCTTCTCCCAAGAAATGAAAGTATGAGTTATTCTCCTACAGAGACCTTTATTTCATCTTTAATGTCCTCAAAATAACTTGAGGTGTGTGGGTGTGTGGGTTTACTTAGGTACACCACTATAACATATCTTCTGCAGTGCATACATCTTCTTG
>JAQIWW010000187.1:0-16511 GCA_034696865.1 Isotomurus unifasciatus
GTACTTTATTAAGGATCTTCGTATAAAAAGTGCGTGTGTACATCAGTATACCTGTTACCTGCTATATAGTGATATAAAAGTGATATAAAAGTTAAAAACATCCCACCAACTACTCAGGTCAAGGTGGCTTGAAAAGTACTCTTTCATCCAGTTTGCATTTAAAACCTTGACATCATCGCATAATTATTCTTATGGGTCCGGCCAGAAGAAAACGGTGTAGCAACAGAGGTGAGTTTTTATCTAGTGAATTTAAAGTTCATTTCTGAACCAGTTGGGTTTTTTATTGAGCATGCTAACTGTTCATCTCGTCTGGGCCACAAAGACCGAGTTAAACCTAAGACACTGAATGTAAGGAACTTGCACTTTCAAGAAAGAGAAGATGAAAGTAGTCAAGTAGTCATCATTCTTTGTAGTTTTTTGTGGGTACTGCGGAGTCAGGAGTGTGCCATAAGGTGAACGGGAAAAAGTGCGGTTGTTACATGTGGAATGATGGCATGAAGCGATTTTTTGTTCAGATGTAATTAGGCAGGTGAAACAAACTTGGCTGTGTGCTCAGGATTCAAGATTCAAAAGGCATGTGGCCTGTGGTTTGCTTTATTGTCCTTCCTTCAAAACAGGAGGAAGCATGGATGGATTTTCCTCTTGTCGATCCTATTCACATTGGAGAGTGGATATTGATGTGTGCTCGGTGGAAAATGACAATTTGTTTAATACTTATTATATCGCAGAGTGATTACACTCGGCTGGAAGTTTGTCCACACAGACAGAACACGGTGAAATCAGAGATTCAACTGATTTGTTTGTTTAACCTCATTTCATTCAGTCAACATTATCGTTATTCTAACAACTGTGAATGATTAGTCTGAGAAATCTACATGCATTTTGTTCGCTTGAATATGTCACATCTTCATAAATACGGATATTAAATCCTAGCAAATTACTGCAAAGCTGTTCGAAATAGGAATCAAAAGATTGTTTAGATTAAGAATTTAATCAAACTAGCAGAAGCATTTTGATGTCAAACTCTCAGCAATCTACCATTTATAATACATGTAAAAACACAATGGTAGAAAATTGCTGAAATGTGTACTTGTACAAGAATATTTTCCTGAAAAATAGGAATTAAAAGACAGCTGTTGCTGAGAAAAAGTAGTTTAGTAACTAAAAGGGGAGAACCTTAGAGAACCCGTTGAATTTCCTAGTGTTTCTTGGCATGAGTGGCGTCGTCGGCAGGGGATGATTTAGTTTTCAGGATGAAATGATTCAATTTATGGGGATCAAAGTCTCATAGATTTCACAATGAAAGATAGATACCCTTGATCTGAATCTCCGCTCTCCAGTCATTCTGACATGATGACAAGAGACAAAAGCACACATAAAGTTATTTAGTGAGAACTGGAATTCGTCTCTCTATTCAGTCAGAGAATGAATTGCCTACAAAAATGGAAAGAAGACTAATTTGAACTCACAGTTCCTGCGAGATAAAAGATTAAATGGATGTTGTAGAAGGGGATGGATTTATGGGAGAGAAAAAGTTTCCATAAAGTTGAAAGACTCACCAGCAACTGCTGCTTTCGTACAGATTGTGTGCAGTCAACGTTGTCTCTCTTTCTCCTCAGGACTACTTGAGATATTCATCTCCCAGTCTCTCTCTCTCTCACTTACAATTAGTTAGCACTCTCTCGCTTCATCAGGTAATTTACTTACTCTGATCCTCATCGACAAGGTTTGTGCGTGCATCTCTCATTCATTCGTATTTCTTAATAATACAAAATTAGAATCATGTGTCTCTATTCATTCCCTTTTTAGATCTTTTGAACGAAATACCTCTATGGCCTCTATGAGACTAATATTTATTAGGAGAACCTTCTTTAGATTGTAAAATTCAAGAGAAAAGCTTCATAGACATGCGACGACATGTGCTACACGAGAGAGATGAAGTGGTTCCATAAGAAAAGGTGGCTCCTAAAGTGTGCTAAGGTAGTAATTGTATGGGTTGCTCTTTAACCCTTTGATTTGCTTCCTCATTGTTGAAAGATGCCCTTGTAAATAGATCCCCGTGAGTTGAGAGTTGAGATGAACTTGGTGGTAGTGGTTGTGGAGATCGTGGGTAGGATTCTTTTTAGTTCCACTTCAATCTTTTCATCTTCTAGTCTTCTAGAATATATAAATAGAGAATCTCCTGCTTCTGCTCATGTAGGATTATTATTGGAAGTCGATTGAGATTCGAGATGATCTTCATAATCATGTTTTTATGGGTTGGATGGACTAACTGACACGGAGAGGGAGATGATTATTATTACTTTACGTGCAGATGCAGTAGAGAGAATTTATAAAGCGGAGAGAGAGAGCGAGAGCTTTTGGGTTGAAAGTCTACGAGGAGTTTTATGAGGTTTGTGGTGATGATATGTTGTAGCCTTAAATACCTTCCGTCTGTCTGTCTGTATGTGTGTGTGTGTCGGGTCGATGATGGTGTGTGTGCTTGAGGAATTTAAGGTTCAAAGAGAAGATATGATATACATAATACTAATACATATTATGGGTTTAAATCAAGTGGAAAGAAAACGAGTAAGTTTTTAAGTGTGCGAGAATGGGAAGAAGAAGTATCGATTGCATATAAGTAAACGGAGAGATAAAACTCATCACTGGTAGTTTGTGTTGAAGTTGTAGTTTTGTAGCGCAGTGGGTACGCAACTATCAAATGTAAAGGCAGGTCGGCCAGGTGCTATGTGATCATAATGAGAGATGTATTTCGATATTTTTTGGAGCAGAAGCTCCGTACAGTTGTAAAAAGTAAATGAAGCTCGATCTCCTACTTCATGGAGAGAGGCGTGTGTATTTGGTCTAATTCAAAAGAGAAGAAGAATTTGGAGAGACAACTAGAAAAGAATAAACTGTATAGCGATAGATCTATATACTTTGTATGTGAACACAGTTGACTGAGGAAGAAGAAGAAGCCCTCGTGAATCTTGCACGAGCCTCCGATTGCTCGTGAGGAAGAAAGTCTTATTATTACATTAAGTCGAAGGGTCGTCCTACGGTCGGTTGTTCTTCTTACGAGGCAGGTGTGGGCTTTCGCTTGTTCGCTTGTTGTGTGTTGTGTGTCCCTTCTGGTCTCTCTCGGAAGAAGCGACACACGCGATGGAAAAAGAGACACTGATCTCCACAGAGAGATGAACATTTGCTAATTGTTTTAAATATGAAAGGCAGCTGTGCATATTTTAGGTTTTAGACTTTGTGAGTCTCAAGGGAATTTTTGATTTGTTTTGAGGTAACGGCTAAGTACACACTTAGGATGGAGAATGGGGGTGGAGGTGGATTGAAGCTTTACAAGTGGACTCTATAGTGTATTATAGTTTATGTAATATGTCGTGGTTCTTAAGAGAGGAGATATCGAATTACCCTGGAGGGTCATCTTCTTAAGAGCTCGCTTGCTTCTCCAGAACATTTCACACATTTCTTTGATACGGCTCTTTAGCGTTGTGCACCTTGTTTGTCTAGGTCAATAATGTGTCTGCTTCGCATATTGAGTCAGAAGTTGTGAAAGACCATCTGCACCTCCGTCCGTGTGACACACTGCGTGAGTAAATCCCTTGAGGTCGAGTGCCAACCTTATTATTATATCTTATAGCAAATGTACTTATGGATTTTGATGTTGCGTCGGGTCTCTTGAAAAGGTCGAGAGAACATAAGAAGTCTGTCTTTATACTTCCTCCTGACGGAAAAGGAGGAAGTAAAAGAGGAAGGGGTCAAATGACCAAGTGGTGGACAGACCACTTAAGACACGAGAATCTATTTTTAGTCTGTTTGTAAGATGCTCAGCGAATGATTGCAAGGAATGAAAGTGACAAAAATATTTTTCCCTATAAAAGCAAAGCACGAGCAGATGGGAAGGAAGAAGAAGAAGCAACATGCGTTTTAAACTGTTCATATTGTCCTTCTCAATTGTGTGTAAGTCACTAATAGTTCTTTCTGTTCTTATTGCAGATGCCTGTTCAAGTCGATCGACACCCAAACCTCGGCCACCCAGTCCGACCCAGAGGCCAAATATTACCATTCAAACTTACACATGTCCTCCTGAGTATGATGCTCACTACTGTCTCAACGGTGCTACCTGCTTCACCGTGAAAATCGGTGAATCTATTCTATACAATTGCGAGTAAGTTGATTAATCTATTTACATTTGTCTTTTTATTACTCCTCGACGTTCTCTCCAACAACAACAACTAACTTTCTCCAGGAAAACATGAACGTAGTTTAAGGAGGATAACTTGACACATAAATAGCGTATCCATCAAATGGATACAAAGACTTAATAGCTTAAAGGAAATCACACTGACCAACTAATATTAAGTAAAAGAATTTGGAACTTGTAAGCTCACAAAGTTGAGATGTGTGAATAGGTTTAAATGTTTATTAGGCTGAGAAGTCTTTTGGGATTTGGTGTGAAGAAAGCTTTTGTGATTTGAGTGAAGAGGGATTAGGACTGGGGATGAAATGAGAGCAAACAAGAATTATGATTAGGAGGACAATAAAAGGGAGGAATTTAGTTAATCCGGTAAATCGTATGGAGACCACGATCAGGATGTCAAGTTGATCTGGGAAAGAATGAATTCCGTTTGTTCCTTCAGAGAAATCAGCAGGTTCCTTGCAATAATCCAAGTAACCTTTGTTGAATTCCTCTGTTGCAGTGACAATTGAATTCATTTTTAGTTTATGATTCACTCCACTTCAAGTTGAGAGAAGTGTTTATTCATCCATACTTTTCATTGTAACTCATTAACTGTATTTAACTACAGAATTTGGGAAACTGTTTTCCTCATTGTAGGGGATTCACCGGTCTAGTTTCTTAATTGTAGACTTCTTACGAAGCTCCGTAACTTCTTAGGTCACGATGGGCATTCAGCCATTTTACACTTTAGCTTTACGTAAATATGTACGTGTTTGAGTGTATTAAAAGAAGAAGATATAGTTGCAAGTACGTATGTGTGCACTTTTACACACACACACAAGTATATGTGCATCTATTTATTTGCTCGACGAGCAGAAAGCAAAAAGGCAACCCACACAGGGAATGTATAAACGAAGAAGAAGCCCATCTCGCTGTATATTTAGTTTGTTGTAGGTCGTTGCCTAATACTCTACAAAGGATCAAACACCATCTCCACCTTCTTAGCTTTTAAATCCGTAATTATTGAGATTCCTTTTTAATACCAATCCTTCCTGGTGCTCGTCTTCACAATCTTATTGTAGCAATGATATAAAGTCAAATAATAAAACTAGTGATGTGCAGTATGCAAGTAAAAGAGTGCAACATATGGCAATTCATGCGTGCTGAGCTTTCACTAGACCGTAAAAGATAAAGGCAATAGATAGCTCACGTGTGTATGTAGCTCTACTTCTATTCCAAATTAATCCCTTTTTTATACTGCCCACCTTGAATTAACCTTATTCAACCGGTGATCACATACAAAAGTTTCTCCCGTAATTGGGAAGTATTAAATACAAAATGAAATACACACAATTCATCTCCCATGTCGTTTTACAAAATTACACTAAATTTTCTACCAAAGCATCCTAACTATTTGGGGATATAGCAGGCTACCTAGTTTGGGTTGTAGGCATAAATTGGTAATTGGTAGTAAAAGGGTACACACTAAAAATCATTTAAACTCTCGACTAACGCAATATTTTACTGGGGAGGTGTGTCTTTCCTTCAAAATGATGTGATATATATTTTCATAGTCTACTTCGGTCTGATTGTACCAAATGAATTATTTAGCAAGGATGAAATAGCTTTGGAAAAGTATGAACACTCGCTTTTTAATGCATTTTCAATCAGGTAGATGAGAAGGGAAGAATGTTGATTGGAGAGAATAAAGTGAGGAAGGTTAATGAGAAAGTATTTTAATTAAGTTGTGCGTCCTTCTTTCAGGTGTGCCGAAGGGTACATGGGTCAAAGGTGCGAATTTAAAGACTTGGATGGTTCCTATTTGCGTAAGTAAACTTTACTTCAGTCAGCTCCTGTGTCTCTACTTGTGCATGAGCTTTGAATGTGCTTGTGTGTGTGACAATTGTGTTGCATCGTGGCTTATTATTGCTTCATCAACAGCCACATAAAATTAGGACAACAAGACTCTCTCACTGACGATAATCCCCAAAGTCCAAAGCGTGTGATATTCCTGTTTTCTCCCAAATAAACCCGGACAACAAGACATCTCTCAGTTCAAAATGTTACAAAATGCAACTTGAATACGCTTGGCTTCCACATTCTGATGGTTCTTGCATGAAATCTGACCTGAGAAGCCTCCGACTGAAGTCTCAAAGTCTCAGTCACCCAGGCCAGGCATCTTTGAGGAACTCTCTCGCTGGGTAAGCAAGAAACATACCCTCTAAACCTGACCTTCCCTCTTTCAGTCTCTGTCATAATGGAAATTCTTCTTCTTCTTCACCCTCAGCTATGTGATACAAACATACAAAGCCTCGAAGTGGAGATTATTACTACTTACTTACTATATACTTCAAGATGCAGTTTATGAATGAAACATTCATTGAATGAGGAGCTGAGCAGGGGAATTTTTATTTCGAGTAATAAATCCAAATGCTGTTTATTTAAGGAGGGGATCGTCATTTTACGAAATACATTTTGTGGTCTATTGGATAATGAAATTAATATGTTTAGGCAGAGAGAAGAGAGAAAGAAGTTTGTTTCTCTATTGAAAATAAGTAAGTGTACATGACGGATGGCTTCATGTTACAAGAGAGAGTGAGAGTTGCAGCACCATACATATGTTCCATATGGATAGTATTGTAGTGATGGAGTAAAATAAAACGTGTCAAAAGCACGACTGTTTACATTAATCCGTGTTTGTGTGTCTCTTAAGACTTTCCTCGGATCGTAAAAGGGGTTTTAAAAGTTAGACGAATCTTATAAAACGGTTAATGCTTTTTGGAAGTTGAAAGAGACAAGTTGTGTGTGGTTTTATGTGATAGGAAAGTTGTACAAATCTACGATTATTTTTGTGCAGCCACAGAAAGAAATACATTTTTTTCTCTAGATCTTTTCAGGATTCCAGCAGTGTTGTATTTCTTAATGTAGTTATTGTTTGCATTAAAACAATAATTCGAATGTGTCAAAATGTAATTCGTCTGTCGCGTCTATTTTTGTTGCTTTTATTGTCGCCGACGAAATATGACGAATGGATATCGGTCATCTTTGGTGCATTGTGCATTTTTATTATTTTTCTGTTTTTTATAGTCAGCATGAATTCTTTTTGGTGGTGGCTTATCGCTGGCTGTAGCTTTTGAGATATAAAAAAGTCTTGTGCATTTTCTACTTTATTCTTATGTGTATTTTAAGGATTAGATGGATGGATATTTAATGTTTGATATTTTTCTTTTTACAGCATCAAAACGACAAGCAATGCTTGAACAAGCTGGTGTTACAGGCAGCTTGGCAATAACCGTCATTCTGGTCGTCATAATTCTTTTTTACTTGTATGTGCGAGGCAGAAGAAGAAATAGTGACAGGTGAGTTGCGTATTCTTACTATTCTTACAATCTTACACTATGCATCATAATATTTATGAATCATTTAGACTGTATCGTAAAATTCAAGAGGGAAATAGTCGATTGAACGCACTACAGCCAACAGCTCACTTACTTGTATAATATTATCTTCCATGAGATTCATGATATAGCAATCATTGCAAGCACAATTTAACACGAACTGGGAATTTTATAGCGTATGAAAGGAACGATAAAAAAACAGTCTAGATTCTGAATAGTCTGGAATAAAAATGTCTAGATTTGATAATAAAAGAACTAAAGTATATTTTTTATATCACAGGAAATATTATATTGTATCACCGAATATAGAAAGATAAAATAAAAAGTATTTTGAAAATATTATTTTCAGAATTCACGGGGACAGCACAGACATCGGGAGTGGTGATGTAACAGACGGTGAAAACAACTACCGAGTGGAGAGAAAGCCCTTCGATCCGCAATACTACCTTTGCAAAAACCTCCATCATCCTAGAAATTCAAGCCAAAGCTTACATAGTCCTCCGTCTATTCCACTCCATCATCATCAGTCAGTAAGTATTACAGAGTTACTAAGAATTAATCAGAGAGATTATTTAATTAGCGGTGGATCATAATGATGACGAAACTAATGTGGAACTTTTAATTATCTTTGCAGGAAAGAGTAACGAGCAGAATCCAAAGTTATCACGAGCGCTATGGAGAAAGTGAGTCGAGTGTGGGGATTTCGATACCCGAGTCAATTTCCTTACCTTGTACATCATCTTCTGGAGGAGTGTTATCTTCGTCATCTAATCGAAGGGACGGAGGAGGAAGGTTACCTTCATCCCCTCCACAGTCGTTTTCTTCTTCCCATCATCCAACCGTCCACAAAAAAGTAACGGAGTCTCCCGACCCGCCTCCAGGTCACAGGGCGTGAAGAATCCACCCACAATTTTGTTCTTAATTAGGAATTTAAGCATTGTTCGTTCATATACGGTATAGGTTACTTACTGTGTTCTTAAATTGTGTTATTCATTCATCTTCATTATTTTACGTCTGAAAGGATTAATTAGACTTTAGAAAACGAGAACAATGTACCTTAAAACGTCCTACATTATTATATTACATAATACTACCACTTTTAAATGTTAAAAATCGTCACACACGTCATAAGTAACCACTCACACACGTCATCATCTTCATCAATGGCCTTCGTCGCGTTATGCAGTTGACAGTTGTTGTACTTTAAATCTACAAACTGGGACGATGAAGGAGGAAGGATAGGAAGGAAGGTAGGTTTGAGTAGATGCATCTCTCTTTGTATTCACCAACTGTGTTTTATTAGGAAAAAGGCTGGTCCTTGGAAGTTTTAAGTAATTTAAGGTTAAGAGCTAAGTAAAATAAACCAATTTTGTACTAAGATTGTAATACATTTAAAACCTAAGTAATTTAGGAGAAGTGCAAGCCTACAGCTAAATGCTTTGCATAGTAGAAAACTTATCATTGGTGTAACCTACTTCATTGTAATGCTGAGTATGTTTCTTGTGATTTATTAAGGACTTTCTGTGTACACGTCGTTGAGTAAAATCCCAAACCGATTTAACGAGTTAAATAATTATGATAATCTCCATAAGACTTACTAAAGGGAAGGAGAGGAAGGTTAGGTTAACAAGTTGATGATTATGATGAGACTATTTGACTAGAAACTGGAGCAAGTGCACAATGACTTTGAGAAGACTCTGATACCATTGTGTAGGACTTATTCATTAGCCATATTATAACAATATTATAGGATAGGATTTAAGTAAAATCGCGACAGAACTGATTTCGTTTGATTTTTCAGGAAGGAGAAAGAACTGTGTAACTGACTGAAACGATTTATTAATTTATCGTGTAGCAAATTGTTTTGTTTGGAAGTCTGTGTAACGTGAACTTTAATCGGTGGTAGAAAAGAGATCATCAGGTGACACGACTGGTTTTGTATGATCAACTATTATGCATATTATATAGTCATTACATTTTAAAATTATCTGCAATGAATCTATATTAATTACGAACACTTACTTAACTACTAAACTACGAATAGTCTTGCATTCCCAGCAAAATAACTGAGGTTCCTGTGTAACAAAAGAAACTAAAGAAATGTAATTATTCTCTGTGTGTTGTTTATTAATTCCTTCTGTGTAATTTAGAAAGTCTTCTTTTCTTGTGATTGGCACAGTCAATTAATTAACCAGTAATTACTTAATTACACGTAAATATGTATTCTTGGTAATTTAAAACACTTTAAGAAAGGAGTGCAGATTCTGTTCCAGATTCTAAAACCCTACTGAGTGAAGCTAGTGAACCAAAAATATAAATGTGAATACATAAGTCACAATGACAAGTATGTGTGTTTGTACTTTGTACTTATATACCTTTAACTGTGTATGTGTATCAAAGGATTGTAAAAGTAGAGTCACTTCCCTCGTAATAATTCTTCTACCTCGAACAATGGTGCAATTTCTAATTTTCCTAATCTAAAATCCTAACCACCTACAAATCTTCCAATCTTTTCTCCGTAAAAACTGACTGTAGAATTATAGAAAAGTATGAATGTTGTACTATTAAGTAACAATTTAGGGCTGAACTGTAGGACACATTTTCATACGAAATTCCCAAAGTATTCAAGAATTCAGGATCACTTCACTAACTACTTATGACTATTTTACTACTACTCTACTACTATTATTACTACTACTACTATACTATTTAGATACTGCTACGGGTCATTAGCAATTATTACTGTGTGTGTAATGATGATAGTTGCTAAATATAAATTGTTCACCTCAGGACTTCATTCCACTCGGAAAATCATGACGAATCATATTAATCACGAATTTCATCACACAATCAATCACCCTTCACTGCCATGCCGAAGAGACCCTTATGAAGAAATAGAACAACGAGGAATCGAAGCACACAAAACAAAGCTTTCAATGCGTTTTTTCTCGAAATAACCGTTTTTCTTAGGGTTTTCGAAAGTTTATTAATTTTGTCTCAGGTTTTGTTAGTTTTTCTCAGGTTGTTGAGCGTTGACGTTGTGGAAGGAATGCATTCCTTGACGCAGCCAAGATAAATTCAGATTTAGTTTTCGTAAAGAGCTGAGGGAGAGATATGTGACCGATCAGCCATTCACAGTAGACTTTGTCTTTGACTCGAGTCTTAATTATTATTATCAATCAAAAATAAGTTTTGAATGTTCAGTAATCGCAGCCATTATTGTTCACATGATTTAACTTTGCCAATTATTTTGATTTTAACCAAGAAACTCTATTTTCCCTTCATTATTCCTTTGTTAGCTGTTCATCTAATTATTATATTTTATTCAAATCTTGTCGAGCTAATCGTATCCGTTCATTTATTATTAAACTTAATGTGTTCCTCATCATAAGTATCCCCTTCGCCTGCCTGTCATCTGCTCCGACCTTTCGGTTAGTAACATATGTAATTATTATTATTTATTTATTTTGTTGTCGCATGTACAGACACATTAGATGTATTAATTAGTCGAGTAGGATGAGATAGCTATATGTATATACAAGAATTATTGTTATTAAGAATCTTACCCAATTTCAGCACAGACTGTCTTTAAAAGAGTCATTATTATCGTATGCCTTATTGAGTAAGAAGAACAACTTCATGATATGTGCATTTTTAGAAGTATTTCCATATAACACAGATAATGTCAATAGCTGTTATAGATCAAGATTGTAGTCTCACGCGATAAGAAGAATCTAATAATATTCTGAGTTGTTTTACACTGCTGGTAGAGAAGGTTTAATAGCTTCAGCTAAGCTCGCTGGTGGTGCAAACAGTGCAAAGTGTATTAAAAGTTAAGATGAGCGTCGAATGGTAAAAGAGAAAAGGCACAAACTACCATTTGAGACAAAAGGAACTGGTGTCCCTTTTGATTACTTGTCAATACTAAGATTTTAAGGTGACGAAGAATGAAACAAAGAAAATTATCCTTCAGTGATGATGGACGATGTGTTGAAATAAAAGAAAATAAGATGGACAAACAAAATAATAAAAATATTCATTTGAAATCAAAATTATCAACTGTGTGTCTACTAAATTCATTATTTCATTTCTATCATTGCGGAAACAATCTGGTTGCCTTCACTAAACTCCATTCATCCATCCATTCTGTTCAGCTTCTTGACATAGTATCATTTTTACTGTCGAGCGGTTGAATCGTCGACGCTGTTGGGGTTATGGAATTGGCCATGACAACTTATGGAATCTATGAATGTATGCGCGGTTGAAGCACTTGTACTTCTTTTGCAATTTATTCTACTTCTAAAAACCCATTTGCAGACTCAAACTCGCTCACCCCAACAATTAACAACCCCTGAATGTTTTTGAAAAACCTACACCGGAAACTCAGCACTAAAATGTCTGGAAACCAAAAGTAAGAGAAGCATTAAAATGGTTGAGGCTGGAGCAAATATTTAATCATTTGATTTCATTTCCTATGCAGGGCTGCGCCTCGGGTTCTATCTCGGGTATCCTCTTCCAATACAAACCTCCTAGCTGACTCCACAAGAAACAGCGTGGGAGCCGGAGATCCCGAAGACGTTTCCGCCGCATCTGCCGTAAGTTGCCCTTCCACTCCAGTCGGAACTCCTGTTCCAGCTCAAATGTCGCCTGAGCGAAGTGGAGGCGATGGACGAGGAGATTCTTTGCCTGGAAGTCAAGCAGCGAGAGTCATCCTCAATTGTACTGGAACAGAGATGGAGAATCACTTGGACAAGATCTTAGAATGCCCGGTATGCTTTGAAGTCATTCTTCCTCCAATTCAGCGAGTCTTGCCACACTGCCCTCCAACGATGTCCCGTGTGTAGAGGAGAGATTCTGGGAGTCAGGAATCTTTTGATTGAACAGTTCTTGGAGAAGTGTAGGTTCAAGTGCAAGTTCCATGCTTTGGGATGTGGAGTGGTTCTTTCAGGTACCTATTTTCGAAAGATTCCATTGGATTTCGTAATGCTTGAAATTTAAATACTCCACAGAGCTGTTTTTCTGCTTGATTTTTAGCTAAAGACTTGGCCATTCACTGCAGACGAGAATGTCCTTTGCGGTAAGTTGGTTGAACGATTTTCGCGTGAATATAAGTCTAGTTTAATATTAAACTTGTTTGAACCATTGCAGGCCGATTCATTGCAGCGAATGCAATTTGTTGGTTTCTTTTGACGAGTATTTGGATCACTTAAGAGTTCAGGATAAGATTCAGCAGCACAATGCATCCGAATGCAGCACAGGATTCGAAATCGACGACAATGACTTTTACGATCCTCCGAGTAATGGCGGTACTGATTATTTATCTTTATGAATCTAGTTTGGCGAATCAAGTGTCCTAAAAGGATCCCTTTCTAAACGTGTAGGTCGAAGAAGCGCAGTTTGGGAACCAACCTGGTTGAACTGCTACGGTGAAAACTTCCTCACTTTCTTAGAGTACAACGGAAACGTCTGGTGGATTTGGGTAGCCAGTCTTACCGAACAGGGATGCACTTACAGATGCCAAACTACTCTGTGGAACAAAGAAATTGTAAGTAATTTAAATCATTACAACTCACTACCTGTCCCAATTATAAACTTAACTATGGCTTAACATTCAACAGAGATCTGAGATAACTTTCAAAGGCCGAATTCATCCCATTCGTTCAAATGCCTTTGATGTCTTGAGCTCCGGTGAATGTCTCATTCTCACAGCTTCCACTCTCCGTAAATTCGTATACCGCAGAGGAATCGACGTTCTCGTTCGAATCGAAAGGGACTACGAACCTCCAAGAACTCGAAGAGGGTCAGAAGTTCAGTCTCCTTTGATTGCTGTCCGAGGGATTTCCGCAGGAGGCAGCAGACCTACGGGAACTTCCGCCCCGCCATCCGCAACACCTACTCGTGCATCTTCAGGAGCTGCCGTTGAATCTCGAAATCAGAACTCAAATTCTCAACGCTCAGCTACGAGGTCAATAAGAGGTTCCACTACGTCATCAAACACTGGTCGTCGTGTCCTCAGGACTACTCCAGAACAAGACCGCCTTCGGCGTTTTGACGACGTCCGTCCATCGATAAGGAGATACCGTCAAAACCAACAAAGGCAGCAAAACCCCAATGCTTCTTCAAGAAATACACGCAGGATATCTGGATATCAAACAGCTTCAATAATGAGTTTGATGAGAGGCCAGGAAGTCCCTGTGGCTGAAGAAGACGAAGAAGAAGAAGACAATTCGGAAGAAATGGAACCAACAGAAATGGAGATGGATGGCGAATATGATGAGAATGAAGATGACGACAGGGCTGATATTGATGATGACAGTCCCTCTCCAGAGTTGCAAGAAGGTTCCCTCGATTGACTAGAGGAAAGGGTCGGACGTGGATGCATCTTCGTCATTTCCGTACTTTCAGTTACCTGTCTGGCCCTTCTTACTCGAATCATGGACTAAAACCACAAAAAGCAAGAAGACTATTATATAACAAAGTGATAAGTTAATTTATGTAAGCATCATCATATTGAGATTTGAGATTCAAATTGTATATTTTAACATTTAACGTGCGTGTGACAAAAATCCATCGGTACTTTCAACGGATTAGAATAAACAAAATTGACTAATTCTAGAATTGTTGCAATAAAACAAATAAAAACATATTTTTACAAAGATCACTAGTTTTATTATGGGATAGTTAATTGTGTTATCAATGGCTTTCGACACTTTATAGTTTTTTAAAGAGCACAGAACTCGTAGTTAATTTTAATACCGTTAAAAAGGATGAGCATTATCCAATGAAATGCCTTTGTAACCTAAGCGTTCTTCGGGTGACACACGAAGCTGTGAATTTCTACTTGACCTGCAGTACTGACAAGTTAAGAAAAGTCCGACGGGTCTCAGCAGTCTTTTGAAAAGTCCGTCTTTCGTGTTTCTAGGGAGTTCTTGGTCAGGCTTAATCTTCGACTTGGATCGAAACTTATTGCGAGTTAGTGTACAAACTGGTTTTGCAGGAGAGTCATTAGCCACAGCCACCCATCCTTTATACGTGTCCTCATCACAGTTTGCGTTGGAAAGGTCCTTTTCAATCAACTTGGAACTTAAACGGGACGGATATCTTGAGCTAACAAGTTCAGATACGAAGAACGAGAGTGAGAAACTACAGTGAAACGCATGAGAGATAAATCGAATACTTACTCATCGGGAATCTTTTGGATTAGAAGGAGATTCAGTTTTGGACCGAAGATTTCATTCATACGGAGTTTTCCACTTTCCTCAGTCCCACTGGTTAAATGTTCTTCTTTAGTTAGTGTAGGGTTGTTTTTTTCATTGGCAATGTTGTTTGCAGTGTTGGAAGTCTTCGATTTCACTCCAGTAGATATAGTTGACATTCGGTCTAAAGCTTTCCGTGTCTTCTTTCGTTTCATTTTATTTGTTGTGGACTTATTCCTATTGCTTCTCGTTGAGCTCGTCTCTTCGAAATCTGAGTTGTCTCCTGAAATACCTTCAGAATCTTTTGAATGCTTTCCAGGAACGACTGCTTCATCTATCACACCAGTCCGCTGTACTCCTAATGCACTTAACGCAGAATCTGACAGACTTTCTGAAAAGCTACCTTCCGTTGTTTCGTCGTCAGTCTTTTCGTCCTTTTCTTTGCGTTCAAGACTCACTAGAAATTCAGGATCCGGCAGAAGCGACAGGTCTTGAGACTTGTCGACGCTTTCGTTCCCAGCACTGTTGAAGAA
This sequence comes from Isotomurus unifasciatus, assembly GCA_034696865.1. Lineage (NCBI taxonomy): Eukaryota > Metazoa > Arthropoda > Collembola > Entomobryomorpha > Isotomidae > Isotomurus > Isotomurus unifasciatus. Next base: position 15,299 of record JAQIWW010000187.1, read on the forward strand.
AACGATTTAAAATGCATTTTTATTGAAGATAAAGACACAATCAATGGGAAGGAAGATACCTACTAAATTGGAACTTGAGTTGTCCAATCCATTTCTTTATACCGTTTAGACACCTCGTGAATTACCTTACTCAGATTGGACTCGAACTGTGCCTCAGGTAGGCTGTCCAATGTAAATATCTGCAGAGACACAAACACCATTTAAATTGATTTATTGTCTAATTAGAGCATAATTGACAGGTGAGTGAATTACGTATTACTTGAAAGTACCTCAGCATGTAACCTCCTGCAGAAATCCTTGACAGGCCACAATCTCACTACAGTTTCATCTCCTATGTCAATTATTATAACACATCCCGTTTTGTTTGCCATTTTGTTCGCTATAATCGCTAGGATAAGTCTGATGTATCCATCTAACAAGTCTTTATCGTTCTCGAACGATATTCTCACTGCGTGTTCCTTTGTCACTCGGACTGCCTGAAGATCTTTCAAAATGTTTGGGACTGTGAGGACATAACTTTTTACTGTCATCTTGTTCAGTCTTTCCTGCGCATTCAATGTGGCTCAGTAAACTTTATGCAGCCAAGATTATATAGAAAAGTTGCGGATTTTATTTGAAAATAACCTTGATAGTCATTGCAAGTGACAGACTATTATTATTGCATCCCATCATGTCCCTAATGATGATCACTAGTGACCTGGCTACCGAGTTTTCCCTGCGAAGTTCATAAAAAATGTTTTACTCAACTGGGCAGCTTAGAAGAAATACTTCACTTACGTGGCTGAAGGTTCACGAAAATACTCTTTTGGATTGAGTGGAGGGGGAATAACTGTTTTGGCAGCTTGACTTACGCACATGAAAAGGTTCTCTTCACTGAAAGCATTTAATTCAAACATAAGTATAGTTTAAACCAAAACAGCACATTTTCATTCACCTACTTCATTTCGAATGTGGAAGACTTGCCAGAATCATCTGACTTGATAGATTCAGGATACGCTGGAATGCGGCTATCGTCATTTTCATAACCTTCTGTCATAATCTTTTCTAACGAAGCGTTTCTTGGAGAAAGCTGAAAGTGGAAGCTTTCTTTGTGGAGCGTCTTAATATCTGGAGCATATCCTTCAGTAGTTTTGGTCCTCTTCTGTCTTTTAGATTTGGAATGAGACTTCCTCGATCTCCTACTGACTCCTTTAGTCTCATCGTTTCGCTGTTT